>JAYMFT010065127.1:0-14769 GCA_038088735.1 Panulirus argus | reverse complement strand
ACACTCTTGCATTTACCTCCCTAACCACCCCATCTATAAACAAATTAAACAACCATGGGGACATCACACACCCCTGATGCAGACCGACCTTCACTGAAAACTAGTCACTCTCTTCTTTTCCTTCTCGTACACATGCCTTACATCCTTGATAAAAACTTCTCACTGCTTCCAGCAGCTTACCACCCAAACCATATATTAGGTATATATTAGATATCCGGGATTGGACTTAGCAGTGAATGGTCCCATGAAAGCAGAAGTGGGAGTGGGAGGGGGTGAAGGTTCTGGAAGCGATGAAAAATATATTGAAAGATAGGATGTTATCCCGGAAAGCAATAATAGTTTCAATAATATCATTTGGATGCGAGGCATGGGCTATAGACAGGGTTGTGCGGAGTAGGGTGGATGTGATGGAAGCGAAATGTTTGAGGACAATATGTGGTGTGAGGTGGTTTGATGGATTAAGTAATGAAATGGTAAGAGAGTTGTGTGGTAATTAAAAGAGAGTGGTTGAGAAAGCAGAAGAGGGGGTGTTGAAATGGTTTGCAAATATAGAGAGAATAAGTGAGGAAAGGTTGACGAAGAAGATACATCTGTCATATGTGGAGGGAACAAGGAGAATTGGGAAACCAAATTGGAGGTGGAAGGATGCAGCGAAAAAGATTTTGAGCGATCGGAGCCTGAACATGCAGGAGGGTGAAAGCCGTGCACAGAACAGAGTGAACTGGAACGATGTTGTATAAACGGCGTCAATATGCCATCAAAGGACTGAACCAGGGCTTGGGAAACGTCCAGGGTAAAAAACGTTAACACAAGGTCTGGGTTCATCTGCTGGTCATGTCAAACAGCGGACATCAATGTGAATGAATGGAGGCAGCAGGAGAAGCGATCACATCAGAGAGTGACAAGCCGAGGCATCCGACCAGGTGACCATCACTTGCTGGGGAACATGGTCCTGCCGAATGGTGGAGTCAGTATTTCCTGAAGAAGACCGTTAAATGGTCAAAATGTTGAGGTATGTCTCAGCTCTAACCTGTTTGTTTCCATACCATCCTGTTATTTCATTATGTATGTGCAGATATTATAAAATCCAAAAACGTCAGAAATTCAAAACACATCTGATCCTAGGCATTTTGGATAAGGGATATGCTTCTCAGGCTTGGTTACTGCACCTAAAGAAGCACAAAGAACTCAGAAAGAAGGTCCAGAGTAGGGCAACAAAGATGATATCATAAGAGAGCTAAGCTACATGGAAAGGCTGGAGACTTTAAATTTACTCACCTCGGAAGAGAGAAGAGTGAGGGTTGACCTGATTCCAACTTTTAAGTATGTAAATCAAATCAAAGTGGACTGAAACAATAATTTGAGAGATGTAGGGATGGAGGCACTAGGGTAAATCTTATGAAATCAAGTAAGAAACTTATAACATTAGATGTATAGAAATATACCTTTAGAGTACACCCATCCCTCTCAATGTGTATGTACATCCATCCCTCTCATTGTGTGTGGGTTATGTTCTGCTAAAACCTTGCACAAACAGAAATTGCATTTAGTGAACTAATAAACATGCAGAGAAAAATGGGATGTGTGCAACAGTGAGAGAAATAAAGTCCCAAATGTATCTTAACCAGACTTTCATCATATTAGTATATAAGGAATTAACACAAAAGTTAACAAAAATGTCATTAAAAAATTTGGGCTATTGATTTTGCTAAAAATAAATCAACAAATAAAATAAATCAATTGCAGATTCACCCAGTCTGTAAGCATGCCCAAGTGCTACCACTCTCTCACTAGAATCACTGTATCGTAAGATTTCTAGCTTCATTTCTAAGGTCATAGAGGTTCTCTTCCATTTACTGTTGGTTCTGTGAACAATGTTGCTGAATGTTTGGATGCCAAAATAACAAACACATACACAGTGGGTTGCAGGAAAATCACAATAGCAGGTATATCCAAATCATATGAATAGCACAGATCCACACACAATGATGAGACTAACCCACTGGCAGGAACTTGGCATGCTTCAACCAGGACCCATGCTTACTCCACCTGCCAACCTTCACCAAAGTTTCTGCACAATTTCTACCACACACACCCATATAGTAGCAAACTTTGACTGCATAGAATAGGGACTAAGAGAAGTAAGTTCCTTGCAGAACTGTAACATCACATATAGTGGTCATGCATAAAGTTAGGAATAAGTGTATAAGAGTAATAAATGACTGGAGCAGATTGAATGAGGACATAGTTAATGCAGACATAAATACATAAATCCAAAAAGCTATATGAGTGTTTATAAGAAAAGGCCCTACAAATATAAAACTCCTTCCCCATATTGTAATAGGAAATTACAAATAGATAATAGGTTATTACTATAAACTGAGATTAAATAATACCTCCAGATGTTATATTCATTAAATTTCAATAAGCTTTACCATACAAAAAACAGAAGTTGCCTTACTGAAAGAAAAGTGTCATAGCAAACATAAAAACAGCCACATTCTCAGCATGACAAGCAGGACACCACATGGCTCATTTCTAGTCCCTTCCCCAATCTTTTCATTTCATACCTCACTAATCTGGGTATAGAACTCACAAGAAAGATCCTAAAATTTCCCATCAATATGAAATTCTGAAATATACCTCAAAGAAAATTGTTTAATAATCAGTCTTCCATTTCTGATCCCTCTCTCACTTAAGGAATTACCTTACATATCCAGGCACTTCATGCTTTTCTTATCATACAGAATTTAAAGCAAGTGAACCAGACACTCCAAAGGTATGCAAACATTACCCAGCCAAACTAGAAGTTATTTTACATCCACTGTGTAGGTTTGTTCTGTTCTTAGCAATAGTAGAGGCTGGGTGTAAACTGACACTGCCTAGCCTGACCCAGTGGGCTTTCAGCAGTTTCCCCTGTTTCTTATTTTCTTATATAACTTAAGGTTGGGGTACAGAATCATGTTCTCAGATCCAGCTCCACTTACCTTAATTCACTTACTAAGGTCCAAATCAACTTAAACTACAACAGTATAAATATCTTTAAAATTCATCAAAAGGTAACTCAAAATGTGATTCCTTTCCCCATATGAATACAGCTCTAATATGATGTAAATGTGTTTTTTTTTAAGATCATAAGTTTCCATGATAAAAATCATAATATTCTAGTTTTAAACTTCCCGCCTACCCACCAAGAATACAAAGACCAGAGAAAATGCTACCTGAGCTCTTATGCCTTGTGTTATGGAATAAGCGAGGATAACTGAGGATGGACATGGGAAGAAAATTTAAGGATTACTCTGTTTTGAATACTTGGTGGCTCTCTTGTAATTACTTTAAGTAGTCACTTGTCAGCAGGTACTGATGCTGAAACAGTTTGCCATGGAGTGAAGTAAACTACCTGGGAAACATGACTGGAAGGCAGTGTGAGATCATCCTGGGGCATGTTGTTAAGGTTACCACAGAGGCCACAAGTAGAACCTCCATGCTCTTCACCTACCACCACCTCCACTTGTCCACCAATACTCCACACCACCTAATAATTGGGGAAATAATTATGGTTACTTTATATAACAATGGAGCTGTAAGAAAATCTAATGGGCCAAGTCTCTGGAACATACCATATGAATTAATCTTTAATGATTTAGTGTTTTATATCAAATAAAAAAAATTTAGCTTATGAAACCATCAGAGAAAAATCTATAGTCAGACATACCTGCAAACCAACATCTGTGTTAACCACGATACTGTGGCCATGGGCAAAAATGGCAATTGTGGATGTGAGATAAGGGAGCATAACATCGTCGCCATCCACCACCACTGTGCCACTTTGCCTAAGTTCCAAATGCAGCTCACCCACTAGCACAGTTACTACCACCACCACAGGCAACCTTGTCGTGGAGTCCCCAAACTGGAAATAAGATTGACTTAAGTAATTGAGAAAATGGTTTGCATCCTGCATTAGATCATCCATATATAATTTGAGACTTCACCATTGTGTTTAGTGTACTTACTTCCCATGCAAGAGAACCCAGGTTTACTTCCCGGTCAGAGGAAACCTCACATAAGTTTGCTTACCTTAACCATGTGATCTCATTACCACTGGTACTGGGTTAGTAAGTAAAGACTTAGTTTTAAGAAAACTGGTGAATGACTGAGGATACCAGTGTATGTTGGATGCTAAAATGAGATGAGGTATGATAACAGTATCTATTCTAGATAACAGCAAAGGAAAGCATTTACCCAAACACTAGTCTATTCCCAAGTTGATAATCCTTTTGGCACTACAAACCAAAAATTAATGGCACTGCTCAAGGACACTGTTTAACCTCAGCTCTGGTATTCTAAATACATCAGCCAATTTGATCATTATGGGTTTCTGAAATTCCTATTTCCACAAATTACAAACTCTACAGCTCCCTCTCATTGCACAGTTGCCATATGTACTCCTATGTAGATTATGGATGTACTTTTATGGTGATTAAGTCACTAAAGAGTACAAATGCAACAAGAAAAGCAAGAGTGAGTGCAGACTCTGTAGAACAAATTAAAAAATGTCAGAAGAGTGACTACTGCAGTCTTATCCACCAGAAGGATTATAAAGTGATGTAATGAAATATGTGTAGGTGTTAATTCCTATACATATGGCAAGATTAGGCATAAAGATATTTTTGTGACTAGATCTTGACTAGGTTACAAGTGGATAGGAAACTAGAGTATGATTTGAGGAAGGGAATGTAGAGTAAGATATGAAGAAGATTAATATGCATGGAAATACAGAGGAAGATTTGATGAGGGGAATTAAAATGTAAGACTTGTTTTGCTCTGGAAGAGCATTGTATTCAAAATTGTAAGAAACTTTCTAGGTTTAGATTGAAAGGTATGATCAATAATGCTGGCAGCTTTTTCTAAATGCACTAATGAGCTTGTTAAAGACTGGAGTTGATGTGTACAGAACACTGTTCACTATTGCATCAAAGTGTGTTCCCAGTTATACTGGTAATATTGCAATACAGGCACCTCATTGCACTGTGGCTGGGGTCTCTTTTCTCTCAAAAATAAACTTTTGAATTTTGAATTCTGTTTTATGCATCAACTGTTTTATACAATCTGGTAAAATCAATAAATGTTTAAATATATCCAATGTTTATCTTTGAATCCTGAATGGTCAAGGCTTATGTCTATATCATCGATATGAAAGGTAGGAACTTCTTAGGTTAATGCCATTTTATTGCCTATGTATAAGAAGAAAATGCAAGCTATTCTCTAAAATCTTACTCTTTTCTGTTTAAAAGACAGCGACCCCTTGAGTAGGACACATCTGATACACCTTTCCTTTGCAATGGAATAGCTTAGGAGTGAAAAATTAAAAATTACTGAGAAGCCAGTTCTCTCAACACTGTCATTACAGCACTATTCAGCCCTAGCACTACAGACCACACTTGAAAATTTCCTTGTGTTATGTGCCATATAGTGTCTTCATATTTTCATGTGACAGAAAAGGAGATTTGCAAACTGTAGTTGATATGAAGTCAGTATCTTTGCCAGTACCATTAGGCATGTACATGATACCTACAAATACCCTTACATAATCATGCATCATAGGATATAAAGCTTTAAGGGTTAAAAGCATGATTTTTGCATAAACATACACACACATTACGGCATGTGCTTACACATTTTAGTTAACCTGCACAGAGTCAACCTACCAGAGTTAATGGTCATGTGGTGCCAGTCTGGATATATGATAGAAATTACTCCCAGAGGTTCATAGGGGTCTGAAGTACTCATTTGTCTCAGAACTTCAGACAAATCATCTTGTTTTTCTCTTTTCTCTCCTCTGTCATAAGTTCATCTGTCAACATGCTCTCAGAAAGGTTCTTGCTGATAGTTCTCACATTTAGGCACAGATAAATCCATAGTGAGGATGCTTTTAGTGAAAATGCAGATCCAATCCTTTCATTTACCTTATATCATGAGCCATTTTACAAGGAAAATATTCATTGTGGTCAGATTCCCAGAATAATAATTACCTTTAAAATAACTAACAACTGCAGAATGTTGCCTACACAATGAAGAACAACTGAGGTACTCCTTTATGAGAAAAAGTAACAATGACGACCTATCTAGAAAATGGGTGCACATGAATTGTTTAAATGCTAAGCATCCGGATTTGGAAGAAAAAGTTTAAGGTCCACAAGTCTGGAAATGCTCTGTGTCATGTGATGCAGTAAGTACCACTCAAATTTGTCCCGTTTTAAAGTGTGTTGATTACTAATTGAAGTATTTCCTCAAACTAAGTTTACAACAAGGTTAAGAAGAAAAGTAGAAGTAACACAAGAGAATGAAGGTAAAGGAATGAGCATTAAATTCCATCTCATCCTGGCAGCCACAACTACATGAATGCTAAAATGAGCTACAGTGACTTTGACATTCCAAACAAAAGGGAAAAGGCATATCTTTTATTTTCTAATTATCTAAAGCTGATTACAAACCAAATCTTTATGCATCTGAGAATACATGGCAGACATTACATCACAGAACTCTGAAATCTTCCTAAAGCTTCTCAAGGAACATGTTAGTGTCAACCAAACTATATGCAAATATAAAACTGAACCATTAAGCTGTGATATGCACTTCAAAGGAGGCAACCATTGCAAAACTAAACATATTTTCCTAATTTGTCTCCTAAATGTAACATGTAACTAAGCAGCAGATATTGTGAACCTCCAACAAGGAAGATGGCATAAGGCCCAGAAGCAACACATTGCATCACCAACCACAAAGTAGATATACATATCTTAGGTAAGAGACACTGAATCAAAGGTCATGTGATCCTAGACTCATTAAGTAATGCCTTCCTTGATTAATCTTTATTTATGACAAGATAAGAAAATTCATAAAAGGTACATCAATGTTCAGATATGTTAATCTATATATGCTATACTTATCGTTTTATGAATTACTTGTACAAAATATTAGAAGACTGCACTGGTGGGAATAAATGTTCATCCACTGAAGAAAACTCTTAAATACATAAGAGCGAATGTCCAAATGAAATAGCCATTATTAACAATGGTTTACTAATGCAGGTGTCATCTATGTACCTTTAGGTACATGTCATACTGCAGATACTGAAGACTGATAGAGAGTGGGCTTACCTTGGTATAGATGGTAAAGAGTCCCTGTGAGCAATGGGCAGCCATGGTGTAAGCACAGAAGGCATGATGCTGCAGCAGGACACCATCAAAGGTACGGAGGTGTTGTCCCCACCACACACATCGCCGGCTCACTGCCACAACAAAATTTAGAAATAGTAAAACCTTCTCGCTACTGTTTACAGATTATTTGTCCTGTGTCTTGAGCTTTTTCTAAATCTAAGTCTGATGTCATTTAGTAAAGTAATTAGTCGTACAGCTCACAGTCAGGTGGTTTAACATTCGAAATTTCTTTATATCGATTATCAATAGAAATTTCTATTTCTAATAACCAATAATTATAAGGCACAAAAACAGGAAAAAGTCAAGGCAATCAATACCACAACAAACCTGGTGCACACATTGGGCAGCATCTGCCAGGAGGATGCCTCACTTCCTGCCCCAAAGTGCACTTCAATTCTGGGCAAACCACCTTTTCACAGTCCTCCAAAACATGGAGAGGGAGGCGCTCAGGGCAGAAGGTGGCAGAGCAGGAGGCCACTCCACTATGACACACACAGACTGAGCATGCATGGGCAGGGTCCGTCCAACTTTCCCCCTCACCATACTGACGCAGCTCCCACCCTATCTGAACCTCACATGCTGTCCAGATAAATAATGTTACAGTAGCCTGCTAGTTCTGGATTCCATTCAGGTTTATATGTTTACGGTAAATCAGTTATGCATAGAGATGTTCTGCAATGAAAAATTACTTCTTTTTTTAAGTAATTTTTTGGAAATCATACTTTCTATTAAAGAAAAAATAACCTTAATGCAGTACAAAGTGTGAAAATAAGGATCTTTAAGGCTAATTTCTGATTGTTATTCTTACTGCTTTAGTGTTTGACTGTGAAAACAGTGCTGAGCATAGGATCCACTGCACCACATATGCTAACCCAGTAATGTAGGACAACTTAAAATTATCCCTCGTAGATAGAAGCCATATTGTTTTCATGTTGAAAAAGCAACAGAAGATGGCCTTAGGTACAACAAAACTCTAGAAAAAATAATGTATGATCTTCAGCAGACATAGATATCAAAGTATTTTGTGAGTGAGAGGAAAAAATCATGTGATATTCAGTGTAGACTTCAAGGTTCACTCTAGCTTTTTACCTATAAGTTCACGGAAATACACTAGTGACGCAGACCTTTACATTGGGGGCAGCACTCTCCCTCAGGCAGTTGCAGCTCCTCCCCAGGGCAGTCCAGAGGTGGGCACTGAATCTGACCACATTCCCAGTCCAGGTCACTCTGTTGAAAAGATGTAGCCTCCTCAAGACACACACTTAACACAAAGGGATCACCACCATACAGTATGGTTGCTATATCTTGAATAGAAAAAAATTAAAGGATATTCCATAGAAATATTTTCAGTACACGTAAGAAGACTATATTGATGACTTTTAGTGATGATACAGTAGCAATAACTGTAGAAGTTGTTGTAGTAGTCTTTTAAAGTGGTAATGTTAGAAGCTGTTGCTGTAGCAATAGTGATTATAGTACCAGCAAGAACATGAGTTGAAATTTCTATCATGTCATCTTTTTCCACAATCATGTGTGGCAAAACACTAAAACATCAACATAACTAAATATGACTTAACAATAGTGCTCAACCTGGCCAAACTTAGCCTACATCTTTTAAGACCACATGTATTGTACAGTTGAGACATAATTTTGTGCAATGGCAGTAACATAACCAATGAGGAAGGAGGAGCTGCTACTGTGGAAAGTGAAAAAAAAAGCTCAAAATCAGGGAAAGTTGTCAAGCTTCAGTATTTCAAGGGGATACTCTAGTTTTACTTAAGTACCCTAGTCTCACCCCACCTTCTTGTGGTGACCTCAATAATACACCCCTTTGGGGTGCAACTAAAGTGGGAGGCATTGCCCAACTCTATCAGGGCAATCCTTTTGAATTTACACAAACACGTGAGATGTGCTGTGACTTTTTAGTCTTTGGACAATTTTGGAGCCTTGCTGTCTCTGGAAACATTGCGCTGGAGTTGCCCTCTGTCTGTGAACTGTCTAGGGTGAGTTACAAAAGGATAAGATGGGGCACTGGAGTCTACCAGTTATGCTGAGGATTAAAAGAGATGAGTGACTGAGGGTGATAGCACTATATGTGAATGAGATGACTGATAAGAGCAAAAGGAGGGAGCTTGTGGAGAAGTTTAAAAGTTGTAGCTTGGATGTGCTGAGATTGGGGAAATCCATATCCTCGGGTAGGGTGTGTGGAGTGAAAATGGAAATGATGAATGCAAGTTATGGGAGGGCATGGAAGGAGGTGTGGTATGGACGGGAATCAGTGAAAATTATCAGAGAAGAGGGAAAGAAGGATGTGCAATTCTGCTATAACCAAGAGTGTGGGAGGGTGTTACAGAGCATGGATGGAATGGATCAAGAATAATGTTGGTGAAAGGAAGATTGGAATTATGAAGTATGCACGGGTATGTGTATATGCACCTGTGAATATGAAAACTATACAAGGTAAGGATGAAATGAAGATTTTCTGGAGAAATTTGAATTACTGTATAAACAGTTTTGAGAATGAGAAAAGCATAGCTGTATTGGATGAAATGAATGCAAAAGTGGGATGTGATAAAATTGTTGAGATAGTTGGTAAATGGAAAGTGCCTAGAGTAAATAAGAATGGAGCTGTCTTGGGTAAGACTGATGATATGGAAAGAGAGATAAGTGAGAGAGCAGTACGGATAGAGGAGTCATTGAGTCCCTTCACAGAATAATGAAGAGCAGAGGTGTAAGTATGGCAGTGAAGAGAGGATTAAGGGCCAGCATAGTCCTCCCAACCCTGACCTATGCAGCCAAAACATGGACATGGAATGTGTCACAGAGGCCAAGAATCCAGGCTGTGGACATGAGCTATTTCAGAAGAGCATGTGGTGTGACTAGATGGAAAGAAGAAAGAAATGAAGGGGTGTATGAGAGATGTGGTAAGATAGGAATGCAAAGGAAATGTATTGTGGAGTGGTAGAAAGGTGAAAAGTAATACTCTGAGGTGGTTTGGGCATGTGGAAAGAATGCAAGACTGGGAGTTTACAAGAAGAGTGTATGATAGTACAATTAAAGCAGTTGTTGTGAGAGGAAGACTACCTGTGACATGGGGAAATAGGGTGGAGGAATACTAGAGGGAAAGAAATGGTAGAAGAATGCATGGAATGGTGTATGCGAGGGAGGCATTCAAGGACAAGGATAAGTGGAGACTCTTTTGCTGTGACCAACCCTTGATGTGAGTTCCCGGAGGGAACAGGCATAAAAGATATAGACAGATAGTGACTTAAATAACATACCTGTCTATCAAGTGTTGCATTAAGACTCCGTATTTCATACTAAATGAAGAAAGAAGGGCATTTTGAATGAACATGATCCCTATTGGTGACAAGTGTGTACTTGGCAAAATAGCAATGGAACAGATTTGCTAGGATAGGTGATATTTTGTATGTTCTCAGTGCAGCATGAACAGGGTATGTTATGATAAACTTATATAAAAGTTAGGTGTCCCAAGGTTTATTTTATCCTCCATTGCTGTCCAAACTGACATGGAAACTGACAGAAATAAAAGGCAAAACTAACTGGCCATCAGTCTATGCAAGACAGTGAAGGGAGTATTTCTCAAAATGTAGTGCAACTGTGGGTGAAGGAAGAGAAATGGTCCATAACTTATCAGTCCCATTAATGATAATGACATACTAATAAAAACAACTACAATAATGTTAACATAAATGATTACTGCAGAGGGCACTTACTGTACAGATACAGGTAACACAAGGGTTTCCAGGCTGGCTAAACGTTTTTCCAACTTCCTCAAACACACAGGAACCATGCAGGGCACCAGGGATAGTTGTTGGAGTAGTTGAAGGAGACTGTGTAGAAAGATTCATCACTGGCATAGTCCCCATAGGAAATGAGGCCTGCGTTACATGTTTTGTCATTGTAGAAGGTGTTGACAATGCCTGTGGAACTGTCATAGCTGGATGTGCTGTTGTTGAATCATCTGGCACTACTGAAGAATATGCTGTCAACACTGATGGATATGCTGTTGTTATCAGAGACACCATTGATGTGTGAAGCTCTGGCACAGCTGTTGTTGTCAGATCATGATGTACTGTCACAGGTGATACAGTTGAAGTAGGTGTCATCATAAGAGAAGCAGTTGTTGTATGCTCATTCACAGTCTCCTTTGGTTTGGACTTTGTTTTATTGAAAGCATGAGAACTATGAGGAGGCTCCAATACATTGGAAATTGGCAGCTCTTGTATGTCACCTTCAGCTGGGATTTTATGAAGCTCCTGATCGAATTTTGACACAGGTATGGTAGCTGCTGTACCCAAGTCACCTGTTAATCTCTTAGAATTATCTTGTCTAAAATTGGGATTTAATGCAGCATCAGGTTCTGAATTGGATATAACACCAGAATGAGCAACTGTTATTTCAGATGCCTCTACAGAATGATCCTGTAATGTCAAAGTTTCATCTGTGGTAGCAAAATCTGATATTCCATTTTCTTCAGTGACAGAATCGATATCAGATGTCCACAGCTGTGAGTCAGATTCTTCAGCAAGAAGTGGAATGGGAATAGGTGATTTTTCCTTTAAAGATCTTTCATATGATTCGGTGGCACCATTCACCTTGTTCAACACTGTTCTTGCTTCTGGGACAGATGATTTAGTAGTATCACCCTTGTTTAACACAGTTTTCATCTCTAGACCATGCAATTCTGTAGTACTATCCATATTTAATAATGTTATTTTCTCTAGATCAAATGATTCTCTAGTATCATTTATGTTTAATACTGTTATCACCTCTGGACTAGATGATTCTGTGGTATCATCCATGTTTAATAATGTTATTACCTCTGAACCAGAGGAGTCTGTGGTATCATCCATATTTAATACTGTTGTCATCTTTGAACCGAACAATTCCGTTGTATCATCCACATTCATTACTGTTATTACCTCTGAACCAGACAATTCTATATCATCATCCACGTTTATTACCGTTACTACCTCTGGACCAGATGACTCTGTGTTATTATCTATGTTTGTCTCTGATACTGTCTCTGGATCATAAGATTCCATAATATCATTCATATCTACTACTTTTCTCATCTCTGGACCAGATGAATTTATGGTATCATCCTTATCTAATATCATTCTTACCTCTGGACCAGATGATTCTGTATGATCATCCTCATTTAATATCATTCTCACTTCTGAACCAATTGATTCTGTAGTATCATTCTCATGTACTACTATCTTCACCTCTAGATCTGATGATTCAGAAATGTCATCCTTTTTAAACTCAATCAAAGCATCTGGACCAGCCAGTTCTGTTGTAATATTCTTGCTTAACATCGTTATTGGCTCTGAACCAGAGCTGAAAGTTGTCTTGGCATCTCTGGTGGTTTCTGTAGTTGGTCCAATGTTAACAGAAGATACAGGTGTGTCCAGAACTGACACATGAACTGTAGCAATGTCAGGATCCCTTAAGGAAGCAGATGAAGAAGCTTCTATTGTAGAATGTCTTATTTCCACTAAGTCAACAGATGATGATGGTAGTGAAAAGTTAGGGTTTGGCGCAAAATGATAAGAGGGGCCAGGTACAGTTGTTGTCTTTCCTACAGTCTTGAAATATCTATACAAATCAGATGTGTAAGAAGTGGTCACATCAGAATTTCTTGAGGGAATAGTTGGGCCTGTGACCTTTTGCAAAGCAGGATTTTCAGTGTCCTTTACAACTATTTCTTTGCTTTTGCTTGGCTTTTGCATGACCATCAGTGAGGGTGGCTTTTCCAGTGATATGAAGGACTGCAGATCAACAGCATCTAGAGACAGATCATCACCATCAAGAGAAGAGGAAACAGTTGATGTTGGATAGTCTTTAGTCAATGAGGATGGTGTTTCTGTAAGGCTTTGTGTCTCTTTAAGGATTTCTGTGATATGTTTTGATACCATGGCAGATTCTGAAGTTGATGATATGTGTTTATCATTGTCATGATCATTAAGATACTTATGCACTTGAAATGGCCTTGCATTTCTGTCTTGCATTACATATAGGGTTGTGTGAGCCACTGGGGAGGGTTCTATCGTGACATCTTCCAACACATCACTGAGTGAAATTTGTGGGCTGTTTGTTGTTGAATGGAACAATGGTTGAGCTGAACCAAGTCTTCGGCCATCATTCACATTTTTCATTTTGCCATCATCTTGCGATTCCCTGGTATCTGAAGATATGGACTGTTTTGATACGTTAATCTTTACATTGAAATTACTCTTACTTTCTGATAACCCCAATTTCTTTATTTCATTATGAAAACTTGTCTTCTTAGATATGCCCTGTAAATCATATGACTTAGGATTGTCTAGCTCTTCATCTGCAGGAATGCTTGGCATCGCATGACCATCAGATCTATCAGAATCTGAGGTAACAGAACTGAAAGTTAAGAGATGTGGATTCATAACTTGTGGGAGTGACTGTGATATTTCTGTCGAGGTTTTGAATATTGTTTCATTCATTTCAGTAGCTGTTTCTAGTGAGATTTCATTCTTTGGATGTACAGTTATTGGTCTTCTAAGTGTCTCATTTCTGAAAATGACCAATGGTTGCACAGCTGTAAATTCAGCTATGTTGCTTTTCTCTGATATCTGAAGATTCTCCTCAATCTCAGGCTTACTGTCAGCAAATGTAATATTATTCTGCAATATTTCTGAATACGATGATTCTGTAGTTAGACTAGCTTTGATTGTATTTTCTGGAATGACATGCTTTTCTTCTTGCTTCCCTTCTTCTTCAACATTTAGTATCGTACTATCAAGGGAAAGCTCTGAATCATCCACATGCCGCACTGACAGAGAGGACTGATCTCTTCCCTCTTCAGTATGCAGAAATTCCTGGGCTACTTCTTGAAGGTCATCATCCCACTTCAGTGGCCCAGCTGTAGTGCTATGGATAGAAGAGTAAGTCAAGGTGTTCCCCTGAGTGTAAGGACGAGGTGGTTTCTCCATCTGAGACCTAGGGTTAGGATGGGTTTCTTTTTGAGTGTAAAGGCTAGATGGAGAGACCTCCTGAGAGATGTGGTTGGGTGGGGTATTCTGCTGAACGACAGAGTTCTCTGGCTTACATACTGGGCAGCAAGACCCCTCTTCAGGCATCAGCAGGTCTTCCCCTGGGGCACATTCCTGTGTCGGACAAGACTCTGAGAAACACGACACCTCTCCATCCTGGAAAAAAAGACTTATCAGCAAACTAATGTAGACATAGTGAAGTTACAAGAACTTATAAAATCTTTACACACAAAAATGTTCAGAAAATTAAAAACAATTTCCCGCATCAGCGAGGTAGTGTTAAGAACAAAGGTCTGAGCCTTAGGGGGAAAATCCTCTCTTGGCCCCTACTCTGTTCCTTTTTTGGAAAAGTAGAAACTGGAGGGGAGGATTTCCAGTCCCCTGCTCCCTTCTCCTTTAGTTGTCTTTTACGACACACAGGGAATACGTGGGAAGTATTCTTTCTTCCCTATCCCCAGGGATATATATATATATATATATATATATATATATAT
>JAYMFT010065116.1:0-14769 GCA_038088735.1 Panulirus argus | reverse complement strand
ACCTAATATACGCAAGGTACATCATTTTAACAATTCTGATATTTGCTCCATAATTAGGGTTGTACCCTGCAACAGCTGTAAGAGCTCTGAGTCTATGTGTGCATTGTCGACTTAGTTTTTCCACACTCGCTGCAGACAGTGGTGTAGTACCTTGGCAACAGTGGTAAGGCGCCCGTCCGTCCATTGCCGTCCACCTTCATGGTAATACTGCTGGACTCTCCTGCCGGTCAAACACAACACCCAGACCTCACAACACCCGTGCCTCACAACACCCGGATCTCACAACACTCAGGCCTCACAACTCTTTCCCAGTCAGGCAGGGTAAATATACCAGACAGTATTTGTCCAGGAAACTGTACCAGTGTGTTGTGTTGGCGGGTCCGCCAGCGATACGTCGCATCAGACCTGAGTGACCTGGGCTGTCACACTGCTGGACGGGGTCATCAGCTGAGGGTCTGCTGCTCTCTGGATCCACACAGCCAGAAACATGTGCTTCACTTCAAAATTTCTAGATTTTTTTTTGTCTCTCGTTCTGTTTTGCTCTGTTCTCTGTGAGAGGCGGAACAGCTGCTGTGCAATTACTTCGATTTGTGAGCTGTCCGGATGAGCAGCGAAGCAAAGTGATCTCGTCATGATTTTTCTCTCAAAAGAAGATGTGTTGGAGGAGTTGGTGGTGATGGTGGTGTGTGAGGTGTATCATTCCGAGCCGTATCTCTCACCGCAAGACATGTGTGTCCAGGCGGAGCTGATGTTCCGCCTCCCGTCACTGTCAGGTGTGGCTCGCCGCTGTGCCGGACCTCTTCAGTGAGATGTTTGTGCAGTGATGCGGTGGGCGCCGGGTGAGGCGCGGTAGCGGTGTCCGGATAGCGGCCGTGTGGCGGGAGTTCTCTTTCACGGTGAAGTCTGCGGCGGTGGTGCAGTGGGTGGGCGGCCGTCCGCCCCACACGTACGCCAACTCGACACCTGCATCGCCCGCTGCCTTCCGTTAACACTACCTTCCTCGCAGCTGACGTAGAAGCGATGTAGTCCCGCCGACGCGAAATACTGAACTGTGTTGTCCACATTTGCGTCACGACACCACACATAGTTGGGCAGTTAGACGAGAACTGCCAGTAATTGGGTGGTAATATTTCTGTTCGTCTTTGTCCTGGTGAACATCCGCACATAACGCAAAGTGACAGGAACCGACGTGCGATATTCATGTGGTCATGTATTTTGTGACGCGGTCATGGGAGTTATGAGGTCCGTCTGTTTACGCGTGGTGTTGGGAACCGTATTGTGAGGTTCGTGTGGATGAGACAGGTCCGGGTTAGTATGATCCAGTGGGTCGCATCTGAGTGGATGGGGATGGATTTGCAAGATCGCTGTGATCATATGCAATGACGGAAACCGGGTATAAGATCACTGTCGTATGAGAGGACAGGAAGTGGAACTGGAGCTGTTTCTGGCCGTCCATAATGATATAAAGCGATTTACAAGGTCCGTTCGACTGTGTGTGGTGGAGTTTTGACATGTCCACATACAATAAGTTTCAAGATCCGTACATAATTGTCGGAGATACGAACTGACTGACATGATCCGTGTCCCAGGCTGTCATGACAGGAATGCACTGAATCTGATGGTGGACACTCGTCACCTGTCATGCGTGACATGTGGAGCGTGTGGCATGTTGGGTGTTGGTTGGTGAGTAGGATTCAAGTGGGAGGTTAATGAAGTGCGTCATCCACTGTAGTGATGACAGCCCCAGCCGGGAGCTGCCACGTCTACCTTGCCCAGATCTCTGATAAGTCTACATCCTTTTTGTGGCGTGCAAGATGACTGCACTGATGCAGCTCATTCTATGGATACAGAAAACGTGAAACTGTTCTCACGGTATATCTAATACCTTTACTTGGGTTCAGAACGAAGCGATTGACATGCTTTTAGACTCTGAAACGTCAATATATATATATATATATATATATATATATATATATATATATATATATATATATATATATATATATATATATATATATATATATATATATATATATACACAAACCAGGTACAGGCCAGGTACCCATTCATCAACTAGTCCCAAGGAGGAGGATGAACACCTGGGTTGGGTGTGGGCCGACTGCCGCGCCCGAGATTCTAACCCATGCGGGCCCGATCCCGGGCATGTGTGTGTACTGACTAATGGTTAGTAACCACAATATAACGAAGCCCCGTGTGTGTGTGTGTGTGTGTGTGTGTGTGTGTGTGTGTGTGTGTGTGTATGCGCGCTCGCGCAATTGAAAATCATCGCTTCATGTATACATGTATTACATATATACACTTAACAGCATGTATACATGTATTACATATATACGCTTAACAGAATTATCAACGTAGAACTCTGAAGACTGGTACTGTAAAACCACAAAATACAGGCGAAGTGTTTTAATCCCTGAATTTGTTGTGCCTCGCTCAACGAGTTGATTGGTTGCTAGGGCTGTGGTCCCATCACCTGCCTGGGTCATCAAGATCGTCAGCTTCGAGCCACATACCCCAACTAAAAAACCTTCAGCATCTTCCTCAGGTGTTTAAGATGATTCTAAAGCCAAATACACTCACTAGTACTTGGCTTCTCTGGCGAATTTCAGGAAGTTAAACAACAGGTCCTTTATATTTTACGGTAGTTTCGATTTACGTCTGTCCTATTCCACCTAACCCCAGAACGCTATCCTTGGGTCCGTCAGACCCGACGCCTCTCGAAGTTCGTGTGTCATACGGGGTTGTCATATGTGTTCGAGCAGGTGCTAGGGTCCCTCTACCTTCTGTTCTTGTTCAGACTTGGCCGACGGCGCGGCTGGTGCGTCACTCTGCTTTTTTGTGTTTTAAAGGTGTTTGGCTCCGCTAGATCCATGGAAAGTGATGGCGTGAGGGATAAATAACTTATAAATGATAAATGTCCCACAGATCACGGTAATGCAGGGGAGCTCTCCATCTGTCAGCAGGAAGCCTGTAGTCTGGGGAATGGATACCACAATGTTAAGTCCTTATAAAGAATATGTTTTGTGTTATGTTAATGAAAGTAGTAACTTTTTCATATAAACTTTTTGTTTTGCTTTTTTACTAAAAGCACTTCCACTTAAGTTACCATAATTTTATATATATATTAATAGGGTAAAGCCCAAAAGTTCGTATAAAAAGTTATTCAGTAAATTGCTATCAGAAATGTTATATATATATATATATATATATATATATATATATATATATATCCGCACCGGATCTGTTGGACCCAGGAGTAGCGTTTTAGGATTAAGATTTTATAATCTATTAGGTCAGTAAGCACTGTAAGAATGTTAGAAGCACAAATTACTTATGAGGAGAATTATCATTATCTTTAGGGGAATTATTTGTAGTACAGTTTAGCATCGTCTAACCTTGTGTAAATGTAGTGTGAACAGTAATCAGGACCTGATGAAAGAACATTCATCAGATAACACCATTTTGTCTAATGTATATTCGCTTGTATTTCCAGGTAATTATCGAGAGCTGTTGACATGATCCCGAACTACCGCGGCAGAGTAAGTGACAACAGTGGTTTGCTGGTACAGCGTTGCATAAACTTCACATACTGACCTGTATGCCTTATGTAACGCTAATGATATGTCTACAGTTACTGACACCTCCTCTATTACACCGCTCCCATATATGGCTAACCTCACCTCTCTACTATAGAGGGCACAGTTCGCTTTGTTTAAAGTTATACGCCGTGTATTTGCAGCTGCTCGGATACTCTACTATACCCCGTGACTACACTCAACACGTTTTCCATCCATCTATTGTCTCGTTCTCCCAGTCATTAGCAAGTGTGGTACTGTCTTAGGAACACAGGAACTCGTTGGCACTTGCCTCACCATCAGCACACAAGTGATGATAATCATAATAATAGTGATAAAAGATAATAATGATATTAATAATAATAATAATAATAATAATAATAATAATAGTTATATCATTATCATCATCAGTCATTATTATTACCATTATTATTATTATTATTGTTATTATTATTATTATTATTATTATTATTATTATTATTATTATTATAAACTACAATTCGACTGTAATACCCGTTGCTGATTGCATGATATTCCATTCACTGCCCCAACTGCTGACCGTAGGATATTTCCTTCACAACCCTAACCAGTTCCCATAACCTCGTCATAACTGGGAGCAACGAAAGCACATAAGCGGGTCCCTTCACGAATTTAGTATTGAAATAATAAACTGAAACACCGTAACGAGCGAGTGAATTCCTTAGTCTTAGCAAGCGATGAACAACACTACAGAAAAGAGAATTTCCTGAGCTCGTAACGCGCCATGTTGAATGTTTCGGTACAGAGTTCACCTGGCGACGCGACGGGCAGCACTTTGTGTGTATGGGAGGAAGATGGTGATGACTGTGCAACTTGTATTATGGTAATGCGTTAGTTAGGTCGTGTAGAGTGAGGGAGGGAGGGAGGGAGGGAGGATGGCTGGTGAAGGTAAGTGCGGCCTCTCACTGCGTGGGAACGGCAACGCTTGGAAAGTTCTGCGTCCCACACTCGTATGCTGTTGTTGGCAGAGGTTTAACTCTGCTTTCTCTTGGTTTAAGGAAGTCTCATCTGTCATACTGCACTTATGATTACCAGTTTGATTACTGGCGATCTTAACAGGTTCATAAAATTATCCTCTAACTGATAACTGACTTGTTGCCATTCGTTCTTCAGTGGTTAGCAGTGAGTTCAGTATAACTGTTCCTATTGTATTATCAGAAAAATATTAACAAAAAAATATTTATAGACATAAAACATATTTCAAATATGTAAACTTTTCATATGAGAAAACTCCATTTGTAAACTGGTATGGACAACATCGTGTCAAAAGAAAAACGTTTACTTGTATGTACTTGGGCGTTCTGTTTGCCATATTTCCGAACCTGCCGGTATAACCCAAGTTGTAATCTCATTAGCGAAATCTTGGCATGTTTGTTAAAAAAATAAGATGAATTAGTTAAGCGGCCAGTCTTTTTTTTAGGGGGGTCTTATTGCCCAGTGCAAGGGTAGGTATCGCCCATCCTAGCACATCTCACCTGAACCATTCTTATTTTATTTTAGAGACAAAACAATGTCTGTCAGCCGCTGGGGAGGAGAGTGTGTCCATTCTACTTTGGGATAAAATTGCGTCCGCTTCCCTTTGGAGAGAAAGCTATTTGCCTCTACGGCAGTTTTGAGCTGATGGACTAATATAGCTTCTCTGAAGACCTTGCGGCCCACCTTTTAGGGAAATTCTATCAATATTTATATATTTTTGAGGACACATACATGCTTACAGGAAACACACAACAAATTGAAGTATTGTAAATAATCTAAAATAGTCATGTAAATATAATGAAATGTCATACAGAATCCTCTGGTATTATGATCATCAAGACGTGATCATTTATTGAACCTGCGTCAACCTCCACAGCCCACCGATTGGGAACCATTGCACGGACGGAGAATGTTATCTGGTTCATAATGTTGGGAGAACGGTTTTCCTACATTCTCCAAGGGACTCGTTTTCATGTGGCTAACTTGTTCCACATTCATTGTTGTGACGTAACGATACGGATCGTAAACATTTCTACGAGACGTGATGCGTTGGAGGAAGAGACAGTTCAGCCGGGGATTTTGTTCAGTAGTTAAACAGAAGAGCGTGAAGATGCTGTCTCGAAATGTCTCCGGGTTATGACACCTTCCAAGACAGAGATTGGCTCTATATCCTTTTGTAACGAGGAAGTGTTAGATAATTGAATCACAAAGGTCGAAAGTAGCAACAGACACGTTTAAGAACAGACTTGACAAATATTTCAAGTCCACGTCTGACATTATTTGCACCTCCTCAGTTACATAAGTCTTAGATACAAGTCTTAAGATATTTCTTTTCAAATCGTTTGTATGCTTTTCTACCCTTATCACACTAATCTGTGATTCCCATCTCCTTCACTATCATAAAAATGACCTCGAAAGGACCCAGTGCTCTGTTGCTGTTTGAATTCCTTTGTGAGTCAGGGAATTATCAGACTTCATACAGTTGTTTTTCATCATCAAAGAACCATAACTTTTGTTTGGTGTTCGTCTGAGTAACGCCAGTCATAATATCTGACCTGGCCCACACACTGGAGAAAATTTCACAGTTGGCAATGGTACTTTTTACTGCTGTTTTGTTTTTATTGTCAAACAATACATCTGTCCATTTTTGTTTCACTGCCATTATCTGTGTTGCACTGTGTTCCACAGAACACTCTTTTCGTCATGGCGTGTGTCTTGCGCATGTGACATGATTTTAGGTTATGGAGGACACATCCATGAGGAGAGAAAACATCTATTCTCCCTCTTCTGTTTTTGTCATCACACACCCAAACTGGTGCATTTCTTCACTAAGATACGTTGAACATGAATAATGTATTGACCACGCCTGTATCTGTGGATGAAGGGGCATCACATGTCGTATTCTACTTCAAAACTGTTATTCATCTAATTTTATGTCGTATCTTTATGGCTTGGTCAGCAAACTTACCACCACAAATCACAGTGACATTACTTTCACTATTGCAGTTTTGTAAGCAGTAATTTTTGTATGATATTGATGTTTGACTCGACTATGAACCTTAATTCCGCAAGTATCTTTCTTTATAGCTTAAACTCTGTATGAAGCCATCAGTATCGTTTATAGATATAATCTTTTTATTACTTTAATATTTATGGTTATCGAAATATTGTACTAGTTACCCATAAAATAATAAAACTCGTTTTCTAATTTGATAGTCATGCACATTTTCTCTGATGACAGGGGATACTAAAGAATAAGATTCAAGTTACAGTACATTAGTAACCAGAAAATGATATATGTCCCATATCTTATACAAGTCCTTGTATCATTATCATGGACACTCTGTTTTTTTTCGGCGCAGACTAAAGTGAAATTTGAATTGGTAATACTTTAAGCTATTTTTGGGATACATCGATACCAATATATGAAAAATGACCTTCGGATGACGGTGAATGATACAGGGGAGAATTCCAAGTCTGTAGGAACTTACTACGAATCTCGGAAAAAATCGTAGATTAATTATTTGGATTAAGAGAAGAATATCTTAAAACGGGGAGGGTGGTGAGGATTGGTGGGTGGAGGTGCGGCCCGGGTTCCGGTTTGGGTAGCCATCCATAGCTGTCACAACTGATGGTTTTGGGGTTCGTTATATCGTTGTGTGCTTGGGAGAGGCTGAGAGGAATGCAACTTGCAGAGGTACGACGCTGGGGTGAGCACCAGGACCTGTGGTATGCCTTACTGAGAGAAGAAAGAAAGATAGGTAGACAGATAGATGAGTAGTCAGACTGATATGTAGCAGATATATAGTTAGACCTACGTGGTATGTCATGATGGTATGACCCTCGGGTATGACAGCGTGAACCTTGCCTTGATCCATTGGTGAAATAAAAGATGTAACCAGCATATTCAAGGGTCGTACCGTCGTGGTCTATAGGCTAACATTCCCTTGATACGTGACTGACCTTGACACATCATTATTTGGGACGTTGCAGAATGCATCATCGTTCGTAGCGCCACTTCAGGCGTGGGTGTGGGTGTCTTATTTGAAGAGGACGACAGTGGGCACCAGCGTGAGTGTAGGAGGTCAGCTGGCCCTCTGCTGGGACACTCGTGCACTAGATTACAGGAAACAAAATGACTTTAAAATGGAACCTAAGTTCTCTCTCTCTCTTTCTCTCTCTCATTTTTCTCCAATAATCCTGTCGTATAAACAAAGAATAAGAAGATTTATCTCTCCTTTGCAAAGGCAGTCTCTCTGCCTCGTGAATTTATACAAGTTTTCAAAATTGTGAATAATTTGTACAACATACATCGTTGTCAAGTAAAATGATAAGTTTTTATAACAAACTCGATGAAACTTAAAACAAAGAAGATACAATATCGGAAGACTGTTTGCAGATGGAACCGTTGAAGAGTGAAGCAAGTTACCGTAAAATGTCGTTAACGCGCTCACTGTAACTGCATTCCCGAACCCGTTACAGAAATATTTCATCAGGTGAGACATTTTACTGTTGTATCCTAACGTGGTCTATCGAGATTACAGCAGTTCCAAAGCGTTTTTTGTTGCGACCCTAAATTTGCCATGTTCAGGACCTGAAAGGAATTCTCAGGCATATGAATTTGATTTAAATGTGTATTCATTTGTATATCAACATCAGAATAATTTTTTCGAGGTCCGCAATAGTCTGTAATATGAATTTCCACAGTTAATTGCATATGATACATATACATGAAATCTGATGTTATTGTACGAAAATATTTCTCCAGTTTCCCATAAAACTAACAAAACACGTTGAAGTATTGTTGAACACCGAAGCAACAATACCAATACCAGTGGTCACCAGTGCGGTAATTCTCGGCTAATTATTAACAGGTACTGAGGACTATCGTAAACATGTAGCCTTCAGGGAAATACTGCTGAGAGAGAGAGAGAGAGAGAGAGGCTTTCCCTGAAAATTACACTAAAAATTTGTAATAACTGGCACCTTTATAGTTCGGCTGAAGTGTGCCTTTTAATTTTTCACACGACACTGGAACGTCTGTCATCAATACACTAGTTTAAATATACCAAGTTGAATGATACCTAATTTTTAGAACAATACTCCAGTGCTGAATTCAACAAAATTTGTTTGTATAAAGTTGCCCATTAAATATTAACTGACGTCTCACCGCGACCAAACTAAGGACCCCCCCTCCCCCCCGCCACGACTCAAGTTGACAACCACTGAATTCTGGATGGATCATGAAATGCAGTCAGTATTAAAACATCTAATCTGGAATACCGTTAAGTAAAACATCATTAAAAATCAACAGAATCATGAAAACTTCGAATTTCACCACGGGGCTGAGAACTCTTAGTTTTCAAAATCTACTCGAAATTTGGGAAAATAATTCCCTTCTACAACCCAGGACCCAAATTGGCCGCAAGAAGAGAAGGGAAGCTCGAGAAGCAGCCGTTCCCCCTGGACTCCCCGCCCACCTGGCACGATACCCTCCGTAAACTCCCTGACCTCTCGCAAGTCTATGGGAAAGGGTCACGGAAAAGGGACGTGATTGCTGCCCGTATCATCATCGGGTATGACTTTGCTTGGGAGATTGGCATCCCTACCTCCCCGAGCAACGCGCTTGTCCATCATGCAAAAGACCCGACAGCCGCACCCTTGTCCTCTGCCTTCTAAGATGTCCCCACACACAACGCTTCCGTGACACCTGCTGGACCACCACTCCACGACCCCCGACGGAGGCACAATGACCCTCCCCATACTGGCCAGACATTATGTAATAATATCAATGTTGTGTTGAAGGAATATCCTAACTTCCTTAGGCTTTAGTAAGCCCCTTTGTTATATTTATATGTACTCGCGACACTTGCCAGATGCCTCTGGTATTATTGTACAGGGGTACCTAGTGACAGCACTAGGATCCCGGTTCCTCTATCAAGGAATAAACTATTGAAAACTGAACTGAACTGATACTGTCGAACTGCAAAATGTTCACACCCTACATGAGGCCAGAGCTGGAATATACTTCTCATGCTTGACAATTACATTTTGAAAAGAAAGTGACAGAGAAGGTCCAGAGAGTAGCAGTGATACCTAAATCAAAGGAGCTGAGTTATGGAGAAAGGCTAGAGGCCTCACATTTGCCAACCATGGAGGAGAGAAAAGTGAGCGGTGAGCCGATGACGCTGTCTGGTTGGGTTTTACGGCCAGCGACCTATGAGGAAGGTCATTAGGCCTGCAACCCTTTTTAATGTTGACTATAAATCTATAGTCCCTATGCCCTATTATCCTATACATCCTATCTTGCTTTGAATACTTAAATACATAAACATCTGTTTTAGATAATGTAAATGTTACGGGAAGAGAAAGAGGTGTTTGTGGATATTGCATCAACGTGGCAGCTAAACAATTGGTACGACATCCACTGTTGCAGCTGCGAAAGTGATAGTAAAGATGAGAGACAGACCTTCACCATCACATGCACATACGATATATTGAATATGTCGATGATTCATCAGCCCAAAACCATAGCAGCACTAACCCCAGCGAAACAGCCACTCTACTCAGGGGCTGCAGTATGACAAGTTCGCCCACCACACTACCACCCCCAGCAGTAGCAGCCACACCCCGTGGTTAGTACCACCACAGTGATAGGTTGCAGGTGAGTAGCATAAGCAGTTTAGACGTAAGCGGGCCAACACGACTGCCTCTCCTGTCTTGTCTGTAGGATGTCGGCCACTTCAATATTTCTTGTCTGATCTTATTGTTAATGGTCAGGCTGCTTCACTGACTCTGCCACAGAAGGAATGTGGATTACTATCCCAAGAAAAGGCATGACCCCAGCTCCCGGGGGATCGAGATGACCTCCCCGAGTTCTAAGGCCGATTCGGCCAACATGTCTGCCTGTTCATTGCCGTAAATGTTGCAGTGAGCAGGCACCCAGATCAAGACGATATCTTGACACATGAATTTAGTTTATTAATGAGAGCGGTGACATTTCAACAACGCTTTTCAACACGGTCTTACAAAAAATGTGCATTTGGTTGACAAATATATGAGTTCAAAGACAGAGATACTTCTTCAAATAACACAGAGGAAGAATAAGAAAACATGCTTTTTTAAAGCATCAAATTTCTTCAAAACAACAATGACAAAAGGTAATTTCATTATAAATACTGGTAAGTGGGTATGACGGTTCTAGATGGTCAATGATATCTCGAGTGTTGAAACTTAGAACTTTTGAACTTTGCTCTGCGTCTTAGTCTTTGAGGATATTCATGTTTCTCCATCAATGTGGGACTCATTCTCTACTGTTCCTCTCAACTGTCCCAGCCTGACCATGAATAATGTCTCACCTGTCTACCCTGACCAATACTGACTCACCTGTCCCAGCCTGTCCATCAATACTGTCTCAGCTGCTCCAGCCTGTCCATCAATACTGTCTCACCTGCCTCAACCTGACTATCAGTACCATCTCACCTTCCCCAGCCTGACCATCATTATTGTCTCACCTGCCCCACCTTGACCATCAATACTGTCTCCCCTACTCTAGCCTGACAATCAATACTGTCTCACCTGCCCCAGCCTGACTGTCAATATCGTCTCACCTGCCTCACCCTGAACATCAATACAGTCTCACCTGCCCCATCCTGATCATCAATACCATCTCAACTGCCCCAGCCTAACCAACGACATTGTTTCACCTTACCTAGCCTGACAATACCGTCTCACCTGCCGCAACCTGACCGTCAGTACTGTCCCGCCTGCCTCACCCTAAACATCAATACAACCTCACTTACCCCTGCCTGATCATCCATAACGTCTCATCTGCCCCAGCCTGATCATCAATACTGTCTTACTTGCCACAAACTGACCATCAATACCGTCTCAACTGCCCCAGCCTGACCGTTAATATCGTCACATCTGTCCCAGACTAACCATTAACAGTTTCATCTGCTACAGCCTGACCATCAATACTAACCTAACCTACGACAGACTTTCCATTAATACTGTCTCACCCGCCTCAGTCTAACCATCAATACTGTCTCACCTGCCCCAGCCTGACCATCTTACCTGCCCCAGCCTAACCGTCCCATCTGCCTCAGCCTGACCGGTAAAACCGTCCCACCTACCCAAACCTGACCGTCAATACCGTCTCACCTCCCCGAGCCTGACCGTCAATACTGTCTTACTTGCCCCAGCTTGAAAATCAACACAGTCTTACCAGCCCCAGCCTGATCATCAATAACGTTTCACCTGCCCCAGCCTGATCATCAATACTCTCTCACTTGCCACAAACTAACCATCAATGCCTTCTCAACTGCCCCAACCTGACTGTAAATACCGTCACATCAATCACAGCCTGACCATGGATACTCCCTCACCTGCCCCAGCCTGACCATCAATGCTGTCTAAACTTCCCAGCCTGACTATCAATACTGTCTCACCTGCCCCAGCCTAGCTATCAATACTGTCTTACCTACCTCAACCTGACCATCAATACCTTATCACCCGACCTAGCCTGATGATTAATTCCGTCTCACCTGCCCCAGATTGACCATCAGTACTGTTTCACATGCCCTGGCCTGACCATCAATACTGTCTCAACTGCCACATCCTGACCATCAATACTATCTCACCTGTCCAGCCTAACCATTAATACTAACTCACCTACTCCAGCCTGTTCATCAGTACTGTCTCACCTGCCCCAGCCTGACAAATCAATACTGTTTCACCTGCCCCTGCCTGACCATCAATACTCTCTCACATACCCCAGCCTGATCATTAGTACCGTTTCATCTGCCTCAGCCTGACCATCAGCACTGTCTCGCCTGTCTTAGCCTGACCATCAATACTGTCTCACCTCTAAAAGCCTGACCATTAATACCGTCTCATCTGACCCTGCCTGACCATCAATACTATCTGACCTACCTCAACCTGACCATCAATATTGTTTCAACTGCCCCAAACTGATCATCAATACCGTTTCGCCTACCCCAGCCTGACCATCCTTACCGTCTAACCTGTGAAAGCCTGACTATCAATGGTATCTCACCTGACCTAGCCTGACCATCAATATTGCCTTACCTGTTCCAGCCTGACCATTAACACTAACTAATCTGCCCCAGCATATCCATCAATACTGTTTCACCTGCCTCAGCTTGACCATTAATACTGTCTTACCTAAACCAGCCAAACCATCAATACTATCTCACCTGCCTCAGCTTGCCCATCAATACAGTTTCACCTGCCCTAGGTTGACCGTCAATGGTACCACACCTGTCCCAGCCTGACTATCAATACTGTTGCAACTACCCCAGCCTGACCATCAATACCGTCTCACCTGCCCCAGCCTGACCATCAATACCGTCTCACCTGCCCCAGCCTGACCATCAATACCTTCTCAACTGCCCCAGCCTGACCATCAATACTGCCTCACCTGCCTAGCCTGAACAACAATACTGTCTCACTTACTCAAGCTTGACGATCAATACTGTCTCACCTGCCCCAGCATGACTAACAATACTGTCTCACCTGCCCCAGCCTTACCGTCAATATCGACTCACCTGCCCAATTCCGATCATTAATACAGTCTCACCTGCCCCAGCCTGATCAAAAATACCGTCTCACCTGCCCCAGCCTGACTATCAACACTGTTTAACTTTCCCCAGCCTGACCATTAAAACCATCTCACCTGCCCAAGCCTAACTGTAAGTACTATGTTATCTGCCCCAGCTTGAAAATCAACACAATCTCACCTGCCCCATCCTGATCATCAGCACTGTCTCACTTGCCACAAACTAACCATTAATACCATCTTAACTGCCCCAACCTGACCGTAAATACTGTCACATCAATTACAGCCTGACCATTAACACTATCTCAACCGCCACAGCCTGATAATCAGTACTGTCTTACCTGCTCCAGCTTAACCATCAATACTGTCTTACCTGCTACAACCTGATCATCAAAAGTCTCTCACCTGCCCTAGCAAGACCATCAATACTGTCTCACCTTCCTCAACCAATCAATACCTTTTCACCCGACCTAGTTTGATCATCAATACTGTCTCAACTGCCACGGCCTGACCATCAATACTATCTCACCTGTCCAGCCTAACTATTAGTACTGTATCACCTGCCCCAGCCTGACCATCAATACTGTCTCAATTGCCACAGCCTGACCATCATTGCTATTTCACCTGTCCAGCCTAACCATCATTACTAACTCACCTACCCGAGCCATTTCAACAATACTGTCTCACTTGCCCCTGCCTAACTATCAATACTTTCTCACCTGCCTTAACCTGACCACCAGTACTGTCTCACTTGTCCCAACCTGACCATCAATACTCTCTCCTACCTCAGCCTGACCATCAATACCGTCTCCCTTGCCTCAGCCTGACCAACAGTACTGTCTTACATGCCCTAGCCTAACCATCAACACTGTCTCACCTCTCCCAGGCTGACAATCAATACTCTGTCACCTACTCCAACCTGACCATCAATACCGTCCCACCTGCCCCAGCCTAACCATCAGTACTGTCTCAAGTGCCCCAGCCTGACCATCAATACTATCTCACCAGTCCAGCCTAACCATCAACACTAACTCACCTACCCAAGCCATTTCAACAATACTGTCTCACTTGCCTCTGCCTAACTATCAATACTTTGTCACCTTCTTTAACTTGACCATCAGTACTGTCTCACTTGTTCCAACCTGACCATCAATACTCTTACCTGCCCCAGCCTGACTATCAATACCGTTTCACCTGCCTCAGCCTGATCATCAGTACTGTGTCAACTGCCCTATACTGACCATCAAATATGCCTCACTTATCCTAGCCTGACCATCAATACCGCCTCACCTGCCCGTGCCTGACCAACATTACTGTCTGCCTACCTCAACCTGACCATCAATATTTGTCTCAGCTGTCCCAGCCTGACCATCAATACTTTTTTTTTTATGTTGAAGGCTCCAGTTACGGACAAAAAAGTCCACATCAAGGCCGGACCCTTATTGAAATATAGAGAGAATTGAGAAAGGGGGGAAAAAAGACAGGGAAAGTATTTACGAATTTCTGAGGAAGTGAAAAACCTGTCTCTTGAAATGAGCCAGGTCATAGTTATTGGGAAAGACATGAGAAGGTAGAGAGTTC
>JAYMFT010065105.1:0-14770 GCA_038088735.1 Panulirus argus | reverse complement strand
TAACGCGATATATATATATATATATATATATATATATATATATATATATATACACCCTGAGCCAAAATATATAATTACAAGTAAATGCTCCAAAGTTTTTAGATGTCTTGTTCATAAAAAGTCCAGAATAACAATTAGGTGCTAGCATTTTACAAATTACACAAAATCAAATCACATCCACCTCAGAATTGAAATAGAAATACAAATTAAAGCTATAGTGCTAAGAAAAGATTTGCTGAAAATAGCAGGATGTCCTAAAGAAATCTGAGTAGAACTGATACCTAAATGTGGTCTTTTAAGGTAAAATTTAACAGCACAAATTTTTATGAATTGAGAAAGGGACAAGTACAGAACTTTGGAGATTTGAGTAACAATAAGGCTACTATCTGAATCCACCTTAATTTCAGCAAAGTTTGGAGGAGGCCTGGAGATTCATGATACCCCATAGTATCAGGTACTGGGGGCCATATTCTCTGAACATTTTGTAATGCATAAATTAAAATAGAGAAGACGAGGAAGAACTTAAAGGTGTGTATAGAATAGATGGAAAGGGTTCAAAGAACCTGTTCATTGTACATTGTATATATTGTGAATGAGATTAATTATGTAAATGAGCGGTCCAGTGCCCTTGTGTATTTATGGGCAAAGAATTGTACAAGAGAACATGGGGCAAAAGTGTGACATTACTTTTCAAATAATGGTTCTCTGATTTTGTTTTAGTTTAGATTAGATATAAAATTGATATTCTTTGGTTACATGACTTTGTAATTTCAAAAGTCCTGCAATTTATTCTAATTAATATTCTTCTCCTAGTAATGGGTAAAGCAGAAGGACATGGTGAAAACTGGCATGGTCATGTTACTGCATTAACAGTTGCACCTGAGTATCGACGATTGGGTCTAGCAAAGCAGCTCATGGCCATTTTGGAAGACATCTCAGAAAAGTTAGTTTATGCACTGGTCAAATAATATGTTAAAGTAGGGTTTTCAGTTTTTTCACACACTAGTTTAATTATATTTACAAGGATAAAAACACTTTTATGAATATTTTTAAAGGATTGTAGTTTGACAGATGTTTATTTGTAATGAAACCAACTTGCAGTTCTTGTTTTAATTGGCATTTTTGATGCACTTTTCAACTGTTCATGTCTACTTACTGTATCATACACATCATGAATTGCTAATGCAGTACCATTTGTAAACTGGTTTTGCTGAAATTGATGATGCATAATCTGACTTCATCAGTTTTTATCATGAACATCAAACAACATATCTATTCCCCTTATCATTTAAAATATAGGAGTGGTTTTGAAGTTTCATTTTTTCTTTATTAAAATAATCATTGTACTATAGCTTATTTAGTTACTGAATTTACTAAAGCTTATTTTTATATTAAATAAAGAAAATAAGCCAATGTGCTTTATTTTTAATCTTTTTATAATGCTTCCACTTTATTTTATGATACGGAAGCTCTGTGATGTGACTCAGCATACTTACAGCAGTATTGATAGAATATCGTGAAGCTTGGCCAGGTATGCATGTGCATGTTAGATATATTTTGATGCATCTGAAAAGATATCATCTTCTGATAAACCTCCATCTTTCCCAACTTCAGAAAGCGGTGTTACTTTGTGGACCTGTTTGTGCGGGTGAGTAACCTTGTGGCCATCACCATGTACAAGAAGCTGGGCTACATTGTTTACCGCACAGTCTTGCAGTACTACTCAGGAGACCCAGATGAGGATGCTTATGGTAAGAATTTCTTTTCTTTATTAATGAAAATAAAAGCATTTCCCACTTGAAACTGAATGGCCTTCTATATATTGAATATTATTGATGAGCATTTTATATGATGATACTTTTAGAATATTCTCAAAACAATACATTTTATGTAATATTGACACATTTATTGTTGTTTTAGTGTCACCTGTGTAGTATGACACTCTGTTAAGGGTGGCTTTGTCTGTCATCCATTTGTCATCAGGCCTTCTCTTACTGGGAGTCACATTTTAACCTTTAGTTTAACTTTGATTTTAACTTGAAAACTCTAAACATTTTACGTATTAAACTTTATACAGTACATAAACATTTTACTTATTAATCTTTATATGGTACAATTATTTCCCAATACTTAAAGATTAGTGGCATAAAACCCATGGCTATGAAACTTTATACAGTGGATCTGAGCATCTTAAGAATCTAATGGCAGGAGATTCATATCTTTAGTTTGATTTCTCTTATATAAAAAGATTTAGCCTGGAACTTAACCTCGATCTTTTTTTTCCTTTTAATTTTACATTTGGCCACGAAACTCATTTCAGAAAACTCATTACTGATGTTTTTGATATTTTCCAGATAATATTTCCTCTATTCTTATATATGTACTTACCCCTATCCTAAATGTTCAGTATTTACCATTGAACAATTAATACTGTTGTATAACTTCTGATTTATTGTGTATCTTTGCATTTTTTTGTCAGATAATTTAGAGAGACTCTATTCATTTTACAATTTTAAAAATTTTCTGTATTCAGTAAGTTTCATGAGCAAATGTAAAAGCTTTAGAAAGTTTGGAAAGATATGATGGACTTTTCCTTTCTTCAGTAATGAAAAATTGTTTGTGGAGGCACAAAAAAGTCAGTTTTTCCATGTAAGATTCCTGTAAAACCTAAGGATTTCTTTGTGTAGCCTTTTTTATATTTTTAAAGTGACTTGCACTTATGATGGATATGAAGATTTTTATTATAATAAAATTTGATCTTATTAATGTAATTAAATTCGGGTAGAAGGAAATCATGCATGTAGAAAACATACAGTTGACCTTTGATTTCTTGATGTTATGTGCACGATACCATGTTGCACTGGAAACTTGATATGAGTCAGGGAAATTTTTCACCCTTATATGTGACCTAAGGATTCAGAGTATCTTTTCAGAACTAGTATCATTAAGCATAGGTAGTTTTGTCTCTGTGCTCCACTGTAGTTATTGTGCTTGTATTGGCACCTTCTGTTGTGATCTTGTACATTTTGCCTCTTAAAGAAAACTGGAGTTTTCGAAGGTGACCCTTGGTTCTTTTTAGTTTATGTTGTACCATGTGTTTTTCCTGTTCACATAGGCCTATATAACAGGTTGCTGTAAGTTAGTTTGTTAATAGCAGCTGTGCATGAGTTTCATATACATTTATGGTTTCATGCATATACCTCCTATTTTATTTTTTATTCCCTTTTGGTTTTTTAAAGATTCACATTTCCTTCACCACATGTAGGGGATGTTGTGATTCATCCTAGCCAAGACTCAAAGCTTTATGTGTGGTTAGCTATTTGGAGACTTTTGTGGATAATAAACCCTCATTCTAAATTTACCTTCCATGGTATTTCTCATACTAAACATCTCTTTGCCAAATAGATATCATATGTTGGCTGGAGATAGATGGTGGCCTTCGTCTCAGCAAGTCTGGTTTGTAAACAACTTCTCTCTACAGTTTGTTCTTTTGAAGAATAGGGCAGATCATGTGAGGCTTGCCCAAACTTTGACACAAAAAGACAAGAGTCTTTTCCTTTTTGTGAACATATGAGAGGCTGATGCAAGTGCTAAATTTCAGATAGTGTAGGTCTTCTGTGTAAGACACCTCAGTTACATCAAGGTCCTCCCCTGGATTACAGCCATCTGAATAATTAGATTCAGGTAACCTGGTGATGGAGGCTTTTGTTCCTACCCAGTCAGTGTTAACCCTCATATTCTCTTGCTTCACCTTCTTAAAGGAGATCCTTTAAGTCTGACAAGGAGTGCTTTAGAGCTTGATGGGAATGGCTACTCAAGTATCTTGGAGTATTGACTGAAAGTTTGCTCCTCCATTTGGGTTAGAGGAGAAAAGGGTAGGTTTTGAAGGAAGGAAAACCATATCTTCACTTGAGGTAGAACCCTATGAGCCCCATTAATTTTCTATCCTTCCCTTCATCTGCCTTTTCAAAATGAAAAATATATTCACCCTTTAACATCGTACTAAGTTATCTTTTTCAATACTCAAAATTCACATTTTTATAGTTGTTTAAAAAATGTATTTAACCTTACAGTAAAATTTCAAAGATGTTCATATTATAATGAGAAAAATTGCTTCAGAAGTATTTTGATCCATTACTTTCACGTACTAACATGTAATTTTTTTTAGATGTTTCAGCACAAAGCACTAAAATTGCAAGAATAAAGCTCTAGTGTCAAGTGAGATGCCACTGCCTATGCTTTATTGTTATTTGGCCTACACCAGAATATTAAGTACTGATTTTGCTTTATCTTACAAAATAACATCTTCTCTTGCTATAATGAATGTGATTCATTGATAGTTCTTTCAAACAGCAAAATAACAAAAGTTTGTAAAATTACCAGCAGCACTAATTGGATGCAGTGTTGTCAATGTCTGGTGGTCACTGGCAACACTGCCTTCACTATCATTAGGAAACCTACTCCTCAGGGCTGGATTTAGACCGGGGGAACTTCAAGTTCTGTGGGCCCCTTGTACACAGAAATGAAAATACATAGCAAATCACCAGATTTATACATCAGAGTCAGCTTATTGCATGTAATTAGAACTGACAAATTATATGTACATAGAAATGTACATACATGCTCAGAAACACTACAGTAGCTGCAAAAGGTCTTTCTTTCTACACCTGGCATCTGTTTCCACTAATCTTTTCTCTTTTTCGGCTGTAAACAAGGTCTCTTAACCTTAATTATGTCTTAGGAACATCCTGCTTCGATTAAACAGTTAGCTAAAGTCCAGTTAAGATCCTGGCTCAATAAGCTGATTTTTTAATAATAATTTTATATAGAGGATTCCCTCTGGCAGGGTGGCTAGAGACAATTGCCCTTTTTCCCCTTTATAAATCCAGCACTGTTGCTCAAGCCTTATCTTGGTCAACTTTTGATGCTGAAAGAGTAAGTGCCCTTAAAATCACACCACACAGTCTGAAGATAGATCATCATTGTCAAATATTTCAGAATGATCTGTCTGATCCTTGAAATCTAGCTGAAAACTGCTCACTTTCCTTCCCAGGAATCTCAAGAAAATTGTGCTCTCATTGGCATAGGTGTAGGATGACTGAGTTTAAGGAAAAAATGAATGTGTACTGCCACCACCAAGACTTGGTCCATGGTCTTAAAATTGAGGTGTGAGACTTGGTATATAAATATCTGTTTAAAGGCATTTAGAGGTTAACAGACTCAAGGCACAGACTCCAGTGGTGAGGACTGGTCTCAAGGATGCTCCCCATGCACCCAACACCTGTGATATCATAAGCCTAAATGGGTTTCTGTATAGTTTTTGGATCTCTATAGACAAGCATTAACCAGCCGTATTAATGTTTCAGTAGTTGACGTGGGAAAATCCTGGTGCAAACACTACTTAGGTTTTTTCCCTAATGCTCAGAGGAAAGAGCCTCCAATGAAGAATAATTCTTCAAACCCTCTCTTATATTTTTCTTAGGAAACAAATTTTTGCATCAAAGTACTACAATATTGTTTTCTATTCCAGACATGCGAAAGGCGTTATCTCGAGATGTACAACAGAAATCAGTCATCCCATTAACACATCCTGTCAGACCAGAAGATATAGAATAGCAATTATTTTGGAATTTTGTTTATGCAGTAATACGCTTTAACATTTATAAACAGTTAAAAGTATTCTGTGTTGTTGTTGTTATCCTTTATATTGTTTTATATCACTTTTAACAGGGAGGGTCATAAGAAGTTTTTGCATTTCTTAAAAGATCATATAGTATGCTGCAAATGTACTCTATGTATTTTGTAATGTTCACCTTAATTTGTCTTTCAACAGCATTCAGAATGATGAAAACTCTTTTCCTCCCTTAGCCTAATTCTCATATCTTCATTTTACATATCTTTACTGTTGTTTCAACGCATTTTACCTTGCAGTAGCCTCTTTGCCTCAGTATTCTTTTCTTCATTTCACCATTGATACCATGCACAAAAGTAAACTTTTAAAACTCTTTCTTCCTCATTCTTGTAAGCAATTATTCTCTTCTCTTAAGATCCCCCCCCCCCTTTTTTTTTTTTTTTGCAAAGTCTATACTGTTGAGCTGTTCCATTCCCATTTATTGAGCCAAATAATTTCCTTTATTCAGTTGCAAAGCACCTACCTTATAACATAATTTCCAGTGTATCAGCAGTTTCCGTAATGATTACATATGTTCCTGACACCTCTGTCTCTCATCATTAACTTTGTTCCCATTTATGTGAGGTTGAATAAGTGTAGCACTTTTCATTGCATGCACACACAACTCAACTTTGCCCACTGTGTCAACTGTTTCATTAAAGGTTTCCATTCCAATATGTGCTAAAGTTGATAAAGGCTTCCATACCAATATGTACTTAATTTTTCACTTTCCAAATGAAGTTGATTCATCAAGGTGGATTAATGTTCAAATTCATACTTCCTACCTCACACTCATGCTTTTACTGTACATAATAAAAAAATGGTTACCCTTTTATCCTTGTCAGAGGGATTTCAAGCCTCTGATTCTCTCTAGATTATATCTAATTTTCGATTCATTCATCCACATTTCAGCTTAACCTTACAGTTTAATATTACTGAATTTATTTTATAATGAAATTACAGATTTATCATTGATGTTAATTTCAAGCTTGTGTAAGTCTGGTAGATTTTACTGACACTGTAGATCTCTATGCATACCTGTACTCTTATCAAGTCTGCTCTCTGTGTTCAAGAGCAAACTAATATCAGCAAGAATATGTAAATCTGCATAATTTTACTCATCATTGAACCATACTATTCAGCTGTTTAATGTGAATTGTGGCTTTCTGTAAATACAGTACTTTCTTTTTTAATACTGTGATTGTAACCAGAAATTTACAGATTTTTCATAAAAGTAGGATAATAAGCCTCTCAACAATGTGTATGTAAAATTTTAGTATTTCAAGATATTTGTAACTGATTCCTTAAAATCTATGAAATAGATATTACTAGAACTTACCTTTATATATATTGCCTCATATTACTGATAAATCAAGCAATTAAATTTGATAATCATCGAGAATGCATATAAAAGGAAGTAGAATCTGCTCATGGTTGGGCTAGTTAATTTTTGCTCTTCATAATCTCATTTATTGTGTTATGCTGTCTGTGGCTACAAACCAGGTCTTTTTATTCCGATCAGTTTCCTTTGGGTTACCAATCCTTACAAGCAAAAATTTGTTATGTGTTGGTGACTTAGCATAAAGTACGTCAACATGGTTTGATTTTCAGTGGTTTTAAAAGTTGGAAAATAGTTCATCTGCAGGCATGTTTATAAAGAGCATGATTACTTTTCTTTATCCATGGTGATTGGGAAGAATGTTTCCCATGTATTGCCTGTGTGTCATAGAAGGTGCCTGTTTGGGGAAGTAGCAAAGGGGCTGCAAGTGATGGGCACTCACCATCATCAAGGGCTCATGGTGGAATATCTAAATCTGTGTAGATGTAACCATGAATGGAGAGACAGGTAGTATGTTTGAGGAAAAAATCCTGGATGTTCTACCTCTGAGTGAAACAAAGCTCAAGGGGAAGGGGAAGAATGGTTTAGGAATGTGTTGGGGTAAAGTCAAAGGTTAGTGTAAGGGTGAGTGCCAAAGAAGGGGATGCACTTCTGCTGAAGCAGGAGTTGTAGGAATGTGAAAGAGCATAAGGAAGTAAGCCCTTGACTGATGTGGATAAAAGTGAAAGTGGATTACGAGAAGGAAGTGATTATTAGTGCTTATACACCTGGCCATGAAAGAACTGATGAAGAATGGCAAGTGTTTTGGGTGGAACTGATTGAGTGCTTCAGCAGTTTTGATGCAACAGGTCGAGTGTTAGTAATAGGTAATTTGAATGCAAAAGGAGATAATGTGGCAATTGAGGATATAATTGGGGGGGCATTGGGTATTGAGTAATGTGAATGGAAATGGACAGCTTGTTGAGTTGTGTGCTAAATAAGGGCTGGTGACTGCGAATATTCAGTTTAAGATGATGGACATTCATGAGAATACATGAGTGAGGGAAAGATGGTAAGCAGACACCATTGCATTACATACTAATAGATAGGCATGCAAAAGCGAGACTCTTGGATATTACTACTCAGAGGGGCAGCTGGGAGGGTGTCTGATCATTACATGGTGGAGGTGAGGATGAAGATCTGTAGAGACTTTAAGAAAAGAGGAAATGATATGGGTGGTAAGAGGGGATGAGTGTAAGTGAACTTAGAAAAGAAGCCTGTTTGAAGAGATACCAGGAGAGGCTGTGTAGAATGGCAAAAGGTAGAGTAAATGAGTCGCGGGAAGTTGGTGAGGAATGGAAGGTATTTAGAGAAGCGGTGATGAAGTGCAAGAAAAGTGAGGGCATGTGGGAGGTGGACATGTGAGAAAGGATATTGAGTGGTGGACAAAGTTAAGTCATTTGTGAAAGACAAAAGAAACTTATGGTTATTATTGGTAAGGAAATTGCAAGTGATTGGAAGATGTAGAAGGCATAGGGGCTCAAAAAAGAGCGCTAGTGAAGATTTAGGGTGAGTGAGTCTCGAAACACTTAAGGGAGTATAAGAAATTGTTTTGGAAGGAGGTTAATCACATTTGAAAAATGAGTGCACAAATAAGAGTGGTAACAGGCAGAGATGTGGTGAAGAGGAGACAAAGTGAGCACTTTCAGGGATTGTTGAATGAGTTTAATTTTGGGTGTTTGGATTAGGGATTTATGTGAAGTAAGAGGGTCATGGCAAGCTGTTTGGTGAAAAGATGGTGAAAGTCTTGTTGAAGATGGAATATGGGATGTTGGCTGGAGTGGATGGTATTGCAACTGAATTTCTTAAGAAAGGGGATGATTTGTATTATTGCTTGTTTACGATTTTCAGTGAATGTATGGATTATGATGAGACAGAATGCCTGTTTAGTGCCATAGTATGAAGAAAACTGGGATAAAGGTGAATGTTTGAATTACAGAGGTTCACTTCTGTTGAGTATATCTGACCAATTGTATGAAGAATGGTTACTAGAAGGGTAATGGTATGCACAGAGCAGCAGATTGAGGGGGAAAATTATACCTTCAGGAGTGACAGAGTATGTTTAGAACAGGTGTTTGCTTTGAAGAATGTGTGTGAGAAGTGCCAGTAGGAACAGAACTTGCATGAAGTATTTGTGGATCTGGAGAGAGCATACCATAGGGTTGTTAGAGATGTGTTACATACATATAGTATGGGAGAAGCAGTGAGGAGTTTTTATCAAGACAGTAAGGTAGAGAGTAGGGTGAGTGGTTCTTGGTGAAGGTGGGTGTGCAGTAGGGATGAGTGATGTCACCATTGCTGTTTGATATTTTTTGGATGGGGAGGTAAATACAAGGGCTTGAGAGATAGGAGCAGGTATGCAGTGTGCTGGGGTGGGGTTGGTGGGGTCATTCAGTTATTTGATGGTGACATGGCACTGGTGGCAGATTTCAGTGAAAAACTGCAGAAGCTGGCATCTGAGACTGGAAGAGTGTGAAAGAAGAATATTGAGAAGAGTGTGATTAATAGCAAGGTTTAGCAATGAAGAGAGACATGTTACTTGAAGTATGAGTTTGAATGGATGGAACATGTAGGAAATGAAGTGTTTTAGGTACCTGGGAGTGAGTATGGCAGCAAATGGAACCATGGAACCTGAAGTAAGTCATAGTGTTGGTGAGGGGTAGAAAGTTCTAGGAACACTGAGGAATGTGTGGAAAGAGACTTCACTATCTGGGAGAGTGAAGGTGGGCAAGTTTGAATATACATTTATTAGTCCTGACAGTGTTGTATGAATTCAAGGCATAGGCTTTTGTTGAGAAAGTACAGAAGAGGATTATTGGGTTGGAAATGAAATGTCTGAGGACAGTATGTGGTGCGAGGAGGGTTCATCAAGTACAAATGATAGGGGAAGAGAGGTGTGTGGTAAGAAGAATAGTATGGTTGAGAGAGTTGAAGATGGTATGCTGAAATGGTTTGAACATATGGAGAGGATGACAGAATATATGTGTCAGAAATGGAGGTAAATGTGAGAATCTTGTTTGAGAGAGGGGCAACTATGCAGTCTGTTGGGGTTGAATTGGCCTGGGAAGTGAGTCAGTTGTTGTTTGCTGATGAAATGGCACTAGTGGCAGATTCAAGTGAGAAACTGCAAAAGATGGTGACTGAGTTTGGAAGAGTGTCAAAGGAAGATGAGAGCAAATGTGAATATGTAGATTCCTGACAGTAGACATGGCAAGGAATGGAACCATAGAAGTGGAAGTAAGTCATTGGGTGGGTGAGGGGACAAAGGTTCTAGGAGCACTGAAGAATGTGTGGAAAGGGAAAACATTATCTGGGAGGGCAAATATGGATATGTTTGAAGTTATATTAGTCCCAACAATATATATGGATATGAGGCATGAACTACAGATAAGACTGTATAGAGGAGGGCAGATGACTTGGGAATGATACTTTTTAGGATAATATGTGTTGTGAGGTGGTTTAGTCAAGTAAGTAATGAAAGGGTAAGAGAGTATTTTGATAATGAAAAGAGTGTGGTTGAGAAAGCAGGAGAGGATGTGCTGAAATGTTTTGGACGTATGGAGAATGAGTGAGGAAAGGTTAACAAAGAGGATGTATGTGTCAGAAGTGGAGGGAGCAAGAATGAGGGGACCAAATTGGAGATGGAAGGATTGAGTGAAAATGATTTTGAGTGATTGGGGCCTGAACGCGCAGGAGGGTGAAAGGCATGCATGGGTTAGAGTGAATTGGAATGATATGGTATATAAGGGTCAACATGCTGTCAGTGGACTGAACCAGGGGATGTGAAGCATCTGGGGTAAACCAATGAAAGGTCAATGGGGCCTGGTTGTGGAGAGAGAGCTGTGGTTTCGTTGTATTACACCTGACAGCTAGAGAATGGATATAAACAGATGTAACCTTTCTTCATCTGTTCCTGGTGCTGTCACACTAACATAGGGACAGCTATTAGATATGAAAACTGAAAAAAAAAATGAAGGGGATGAGGGCAAATGGAAGGATGAAGTGAAAAGGGTTGTGAGTGCTGAGGCTACCTTACTAATGAGGGAAATGGTGAACAAGTGTGAAATATATAAGAATTATCTGACTATAATTCAGTAATATAAACTTATGCAGCTGTAACCTATGTCAAACAGCAGACAGTTTCTAATCCCAAGTGTAAATGTATCATGAGCATTTATTCTTTATACTGAAGCCCTTATTCCCTATTATTCCTTTTAGTGTTGCACAGGTACCTCTTGATTTATACAGTTTTTAGAATAATGTGCACAATCCATTTACACTTTTTTACATTTACACGGTCTTAAGTCTGGAATAATGTAATCATCATTGGGCTGTCAGTGTAGTGGTGTGGCTTTGCCAACACCATGTGAGAAGCGTGCATGCACATGGCATGGATATGTTTATAGTCATGGAGTGCTATAGTATTTTATGCAGTGGTATAAAGTATATTGCACATGTTTTGCCCCTTGCATCATGCTGTGAAAGATTCTTTTAAATTGATTTAATCTTGGTACCAGTGGTGCCAAGAAGCTAAATGCCATTACTGCAGAGGTTAAAATGGATGTGCTCATACATTATGAGAAGGGTGAATGAACAGTGGATATTAAGCATGTCCTTGGACTTTGTGAATCTACATTATGGACTATTTGTGATAGTGCAACAATCAAGGAGGGTGTCAAGAGTGGAAAATTAATCAGTGTATCTAAGACCTCATATTCCTGAAGTTCAGTTATGGAGAGATTGGAATAAATTTTTAACGATTGGATTGAACACCAAACCCATGGAAATGTTCCCATGAATGTTTTTGTGACAGAATAAAGGCTTGGAGTGTATATTATCACTTATCAGTGGAAGAACTGGTAGTGAAGACATTTCAAGTAAATCTTGGTTGGTTAGTGAATTTTAGAAAGTGCCACAGTTACCACAACATCAAGGTGACTGGTGAGACTGCTTCTGCTGATCTCATTGCTCCTGAAAATTTCTCAGGAACCCTAGGGACCATCATCAAGAAAGGTGGTTATTCTCCCAAGTAGATTTTAAATGAGGACAAGACCAGAATCAAGAAAGGTGGTTATTCTCCCAAGTAGATTTTGAATGAAGACAAGACCAGGTTATATAAGAAGAAAATGCCCTTTGAAAAGAAGACTATACTAGGATTCAAAGCTGTCAAGGTTTGCTTTATGTTGCTTGTGGGGGGACCTACAAGCTCAAGCCATTAATAAAATACAATTCAGAAGATCCCATGGGTCTTAAAGGATACATGAAGCAATATTTGCCTCTTTATTACTACAGTATACTCTCGATTTAATGGACCCAATACAACAGATTTCTGATTTAACAGACAGTGCCAATAATAATACATTAATAATAGTAATGAAAATGAAAAAAAAAAAGCCGCACCATGCGCATTTCATATGACACTTGTTTTTGGTAGTGTGAGTATACTCACTTTGTTTCAGTCTCAGTCTGCCTCAAGCTATTGTGTAGTCAGGTTGTATACAGAGAATTGTGACTATTTATTAAATAGTTTTGCAATCCTTACAATTCAAAATAGTATCAAGTGTTAGAGGAGTTAAAAGAAAGCATGTGAACTATATATTGTATAAAAAAAAATGGTTACATTTGATTTAATGTACTTTTGGCATTAATGGACATCCCCTTCCCCCCTATTAGTCCGTTGAATCAAAAGATTACTGTATTGTAATCTGAAGGGATGGATAACAGGCAAATTGTTCTGTGATTATTTTGCTGCAAAGTTTCATGTGGAGTGGAAGGAGCAATATGCAAAGGAAAATATAAGTTTCAAGATTCTTTTTCTTATCAATAATGACCCTGCCTATCTGTCTTCAGTACAGGACCTAAGTGAGAACATCTAAGTAGTCTTTTTTCCACCCAAAACTACATCTTTAATCCAGCCAGTGGACCTGGGGATGATATCTACTTTCAGGGCTTACTATATTTTTGAAGAATATTTGTTGTTCACCAACAGGGATGCCCCATCATGATCATCAGTGAAGCCCAGAAAGAAATCACCAGTGTTTGCATGAATGGATTTTGGCAGATGCTTTGCCCTCAGTTGTTCATGATTCCTGGGTTTTGATGCTGACACTGAAGTATCAAGAATGTGTGCACACATATTGAAAATGGCAAAAAAAAGTTGGCTCTTATGAGGTTTAGGAGAATGATGTGTAGGAGTAGCTAGAATTGCACAGGGAAGAGCTCTTAAATGAAGATCATCATTTGTGGAAGGAATGCCATGAGGAGGTGTTAGCATAAGAAGGAGAGGTCAAGCAAATGTGTTCTCTTAGTAGCAAGATATTTGCTGAAGCATTTCACCATGTTGTTGCTCTTAGTAAATTTGACAAGGATGACCCAAACACAGAACAGAGTTCAAAGGTAGCTTGAAAATTCAGGTGTATGAAAAAGAAATCCAAGCAGTTAAATATTCAAGTGCTTGGCAGTGAACTTAAGACTCTTGAGCTTAATTTGTCTAGTTATGAGTGAATAGATTAAAGAGCAGTTATAACTTTACTCCTGCCTCCTTTTTAATTGCAAATGATAATAAACAAAATGACTCATTACAAGCTACATGTCTTTGCTATTCTTTTAGAAAAATATAGTACAGTAGCTCTTTTACCATAGAATTCCCAATTGAATATGTTGTCTCTGGAATTTTTCAGGAAACAACATTTCAAAGAAAATGGAAGTCATGAGGACAAACATTTATCCTATCTATCTATCTATCTATCTATCTATATCTCTGATGCCTGTTCCAGCTGGAACTCCCTTTACTTTAAGAGGAACATGTAGGGGTGTTGAGAGCCAGTACAGGCCATAGGGCAACTAGCCAACCCCACCCCAAGATAGGAGGAAGCCTGGTGATGTTTTTAGGGGTAGCTCTCTCTCTCATTTTAACATATTAAAGAACTCATTATAGAACTTCCCAAATTAGGACAGCAACGAGCTCATAAACAGAGCAAAATGTACGTTGTGTATTACATAATGATAAAGAGAGGATGAGGAGTTTCACTATACATTTAGAATAGGATTAAGCGGGATCAAAAAGAGGGACAGAGCTCCTCCCCCCTTCCAAGCTCATCAGATCTGAAAACAAAAACTCTCTTAGCAAAAAGGTACCTTACCAAGAGAGGTACATTCTCAGTCTATAAGCTAAACCATCTGAGTAAGACAAGCCTAGCCATAATATCGTTGGCATTTTGTACTTTTATTTGATTATAACCACCCTAGGACCAGTGTCTGTGAGAAAGTCCTGGTGTTACCCAGGACCTTTCTTAAGGCCCATAGAGCCCTTGGTCACACTACTTCCAGAAGCAGGGATATGTAGACTTCCTTGAAGTGAGAAGTTCTTCGACAAAGCTGTACTACTGGCACTACCTAGCTGATGCAGGAAATGGCAATCAAGTATAGAAATAATAATTATAATATATAATAATAATAATAATAACAATGATTTTTCTTTTCTTTTCATACATAATTGCCATTTCCCTTGTTAGCAAGGTTGCATTAAGAAAAGAGGACTAAGCCTGAGAGGGAAAATCCTCATTTGGCCCCCTCCTCTTTTCCTTCTTTTGGAAAAGTAAAAGCAGGAGGGAAGGGTTTCCAGCCCCATGCTCCCTGCCCTTTTAGTTGCCTTTTATGACACACAGGTAATATGTGGGAAGTATTCTTTCTCCCATATCTCCAAGAATAAATAATAATAA
>JAYMFT010065094.1:0-14771 GCA_038088735.1 Panulirus argus | reverse complement strand
CCTCGCTAACGCGGGAAAAGGCGAATATGTATGAAAAAAAAAAAAATATATATATATATATATATATATATATATATAGGTCATCAGGGATTATGGTGCTACTATAGTATGCGGTCTACCACGGTATCAAACACTATAGCATGCCGTCTACCTAACCTAACCATAACTTAACCTAACCCAACACTACAGTTCACTTATGGTAGACCGCAGGTGGGCGGCACGAGAGGTGAGGTCACGGTGGAATTCATACCGTGGTAGACAGCATATAGTAGCACAGGGATTATGATAGCTTATTATGATAAGTCTTTGTCTTCATTCACCTTTTGTGACTCATTAAGATTCTCGTGTTTACTACTAGTGTGTAAGTGTGTCATTGTGCATTTATAGACATGAAAGTTCATTTGCCATTTGTAAGTCCAGTCCATCGGTTTGTCTGTCAATCTGAAGCTGTAGAAGTTGTTTCTGCTGTAGACACGTTTCCTAGCATAGTATCGTCTGCGAACTTTAAGATCTTACAAGGCAGCTCATTACCGATGTTATCAATACCTACGAGAAAGAGAACTGGTCCCAAAACTGAACCCTGTGGTACATCTCTCGTTAGAACTAACCATTATCAGGCTATCAACCACTTTTTGATGCACCTAAGTACATATAGCCTTAAGTATATCACGTGACAACTTTTGCTGGTGATCGTTGTCAACATGCGGGACTTTATCAAATGTTTCCTGAAAATCTAAATGGATAACATCACCCGCTTTGCTTTCATCATACTGTACATGCTGATAGTACAGTTGTGAACGATTTTATTGAAAACCAAGTTGAGAATAGTTTATTACGCGATGATTCTCCAAATGATAATCTTGTTTCAGATCATATTTACCACTGGTTTACCAACTACAGATGTTAGCTAGCTGGACGGTAATTTCCGGGCAGGGACTTGTTACCTTTTTAAAATATCGACATCACATTGGCAGACTTCCAGTCCTCTGGAGCTTTCCCTATATCAAGCGAATTATTGAAGAGTGCAATTAAGGGAATTACTCACTCATTTTTCGCTTCTAGCGTCCATAGATAAAACTTCTGGGCCAGACTGTAAATCATTTATGTTATGGTATGTTTTCCCCTCTTAGCAAAGAAACTAGAACCGGGATGTGAGTTGTGTCTTTGGTGCTAATAACTGATAAAAATGATAATATCTGATCTATGCTATGTCTTCATTGTCTTGAACTAAGTCACCGTTTTTCGTATTCAGTGGCCAGTGATCAGGGCACTGACTCGCTTGCTTTTAACACAACTATGACGTTCAGCAAATATACGCTTCGATATTTTCGTCTCGAAATTTTTCCAGGCAAATTTACTTATTCACTTATCATGTTGGTTACTAATCCCTTTAAGTTTCATGTTTCTCCTATTGATCCCTTTATGTTTCATTATTTTTCCTGTTGATCCCTCTAAGTTTCATGTTTTCCTGCTATTGATCCCTCAAAGTTTCATGTTAATCTCCCATCATTCCCTTTCAGTTTCATCTTTTCCTCCTATGGATTCCTTTAAGTTTCATGTTTTTCTCCAATTGATCCCTTAAAGTTTCATGTTTTTCTCCTATTGATCTCTTAAGTTTCACGTTTTTCACCAATTGATCCCTTTACGTTTCACGTGTTTTTCCTACTGATCTCTAAGTTTCATGTTTTCCTCCTACTGATCCCTTTAGGTTTTAGATTTTCATCCTATTGATCCCTTTAGGTTTCATGTTTTCCTCCTGTTGATCCCTTAAAGCTTCATGTTTTTCTCATATTAATCCCTTTGTTTCATCTGTACCTCTTATGGATCCCTTTAAGTTTCATGTTTTTCTCCTATTCATCCTTATATGTTTCATGTTTTTCTATTCATCCCTTTAAGTTTCATGCTTTTTTCCTATTCATCCCCTTGTTTCATGTTTTCTCCTATTAATCCCTTAGTTTCATGTTTTCCTACCATTGATCTCTTTGTCTCATGTTTTCTTCTATTGATCCCTCTGTTTCAGGTTTTTCTCCTATTGATCCCTTTGTTTCATGATTTTCTCGTATTGATCTGTTCAAGTTTCATCTTTTCATCTTATGGATCCCTCTAAGTTTTAGGTTTTCCTCCTATTGATACCTTTAAGTTTCATGTTTTCTTCCAATTTATCTCTTAAAATTTCATGTTTTTTTCCAATCGATCCCTTTCAGTTTCATCTTTTTCTCCTGTGGGTCCCTTTAAATTTCATGTTTTTATCCTATGATAGCTATAAGTTTCATGTTTTACTCCAATAGATCCCTTAAAGTTTCATGTTTTTCTCCTATTGGTCGCTTTTCGTTTCATGATTTTCTTCTATTGATCTCTCTCAGTTTTAGGTTTTCCTCCTATTGATCCCATTTATTTCTTGTTTCTCTCTTACTGATCCCTTAAAGTTTCATGTTGTCTTCCTATTGATCGATCCCTTTAAATTTCATGTTTTTCTCCCACTGATCTCTTACGTTTCATGTTTTCTTTTCCTATTGATCTCTCTTTCTCCTATTGATCTCTTTACTTTTCATTTTTTTTTTTGTCCTATTGAACCATTTAGATTTCATGTTTTCCTCCTATTGATCCCTTTAAGTTTCATGTTTTTCTCCTACTGATACCTTAAAGTTTCGTGTTTTCTCCTACCGATCCCTTTAAGTTTCATGTCTTTCTCCTATTGATCCCTTTGTTTCATGTTTTTCTCGTACTGATCCCCTTAATTTTCATCTGTTCCTCCTATAGATCCCTTTAAGTTTCATGTTTTTCTCCTATTCATCCCTATGTTTCTTGATTTTTTTCCTATTCACCCCTTTAATTTTCATTCTTTTTTCTTATTCATCCCCTTAAGTTTCATGTTTTCTCCCATTGATCCCTTTAGGTTTCATGATTTCCTACTATTGATCTCTTTGTTTCATGTTTTCTCCTATTGACTCCTCTAAGTTTCATGTTTTTCTCCTGTTGATCCCTTTGTTTCATGATTTTCTCCTATTGATCTCTTTCAGTTTTAGGTTTTCCTCCTATTGATCCCTTTGTTTCATGTTTTCCTCCTGTTGATCCCTTAGTTACGTTTTTCTCTTATCAACCCCTTTAAGTTTCATCTTTTCCTCCTATGGATCCCTTTAAGTTTGGTGTTTTTTCCTATTAATCCCTCCAAGTTTCATGTTTTCCTCCAATTGATCCCTTAAAATTTCATGTTTTTCTCCTATTGATCCCTTTACGTTTCATGATTTTCTTGTATTGATCTCTTTAAGTTTCATCTTTTCCTTCATATTAATCCCTTTGTTTTAGGTTTTCCTCCTATTGATCCCTTTAAATTTCATGTTTTCCTCCTATTGATCCCTAAAAGTTTCATGTTTTTCTCCTATTGATCCCTCTAAGTTTCATGTTTTCCTGCAGTTAATCCATTAAAGTTTCATCTTTTCCTCCTATTGATCCCTAAAAGTTTCATGTTTTTCTCCTTTTGATCCCTCTAAGTTTCATGTTTTCCTGCAGTTGATCCATTAAAGTTTCATGTTTTTCTCCTATTGATTCCTTTACGTTTCACGTGTTTCTCCTATTGATATCTTTAAGTTTCATGTTTTCCTCCTTTTGATCCCTTTAAGTTTTAGGTTTTCCTCCTATTGGTCCCTTTAAGTTTTATGTTTTCCTCCTATTGCTCCCTTAAAGTTTCATGTTTTTCTCATATTGATCCCTTTGTTCCATGTGTTCCTCCTATTGATCCTTTTATGTTTCATTTTTTCCTGTTCATCCATTTTTTTCATGTTTTTCTCCTATTCATCCCTTTAACTTTCATGCTTTTTTCTTATTCATCCCCTTAAGTTTCATGTTTTCTCCTATTGATCCCTCTAAGTTTCATATTTTTCTCCTATTGATCCCTTTAAGTTTCATATTTTCTCCTATTGATCCCTTTAAGTTTCATGATTTTCTCCTATTAATCTATTTAGGTATTATCTTTTCATCCTGTGGATCCCTTTAAGTTTTAGGTTTTCCTCCTATTGATACCTTTAAGTTTCATGTTGTCTTCCTATTGATCTCTTAAAGCTGAATGTTTTTCTTCTATCGATCCCTATAATTTTCATCTTTTCCTCCTATAGATTCTTTTAAATTTCATGTTTTTCTTCTACTGATCCCTCTCAGTTTTGTTTTCTTCTAATTGATCGCTTAAAGTTTCATGTTTTTCTCCTATTGATCTCTTAAGTTTCATGTTTTCCACCTACTGATCCCTTTAAGTTTCATGTTTTTCTCCCATTGATTCCTCTATATTTTATGTTTTTCTCCTATTAATCTCTTTAAGTTTCGTGTTTTCCTCCTTTTGATCTCTTTCAGTTTTAGGTTTTCCTCCTATTGATCCCATTAAGTTCATGTTTCCCTCCTACTTATCCCTTAAAGTTTCATGTCTTATTGATCGATATCTTTAAGTTTCATTTTTTTCCTACTGATCTCTTAAGTTTCATGTTTTTTTCCTATTGATCTCTTAAGTTTTATGTTTTTCTCATATTGATCCCTTTACGTTTCATGTTTTTCCAGTATTAATCTCTTTACTTTTCATGTTTTTGTCCTATTGAACCCTTTCAATTTCATTTTTCCTCCTATTGATCCCTCTAAGTTTCACGTTTTTCTCCTATTGATCCCTTTAAGTTTGGTGTTTTTCTCTTACCGATCTCTTTAAGTTTCATGTCTTTCTCCTATTTATCCCTTTAAGTTTCATGTTTTTCTCCTAATGATCCCCTTAAGTTTCATGTTTTTCTAGTGATCCCCTTAAGTTTCATCCTTTCCTCCTATGGATCCCTTTGTTTCACGTTTTTCTCCTATTCATCCTTTTGTTTCATGTTTTTCTCCTATTCATCCCTTTAAGCTTCATGCTTTTTCATATTCATCCCCTTAAGTTTCATGTTTTCTCCCATTGATCACTTTGTTTCATGTTCTACTACTGATCTCTTTAAGTTTCATGTTTTATCCTATTGACCCCTCTAAGTTTCATGTTTTTCTCCTATAAATCCCTTTGTCTTGTGATTTTCTATTGATCTCTTTAAGTTTCATGTTTTCCTCCTATGGATCTTTGTAAGTTTCATGTTTTTCTCCTGTTGATCCCTCTAAGTTTCATGTTTTCCTCCAATTTATCCCTTAAAGTTTCATACTTTTTTTCCTACTGATCTCTTAAGTTTCATGTTTTCCACCTATTGATCCCTTTAAGTTTCGTGTTTTTCTCCTATTGATGATCCCTTTACATTTCATGTTTTCCTCCTATTGATCTCTTTAAGTTTCGTGTTTTCCTCCTTTTGATCTTTTTCAGTTTTAGGTTTTCCTTCTATTAATCCCATTAAGTTCATGTTTTCCTCTTACTGATCCCTTAAAGTTTCATGTCTTCCTATTGATCGATCCCTTTGTTTCATGTTTTTCTCCCGCTGATTTCATGTTTCATTTTTTTCTGTTGATATCTTAAGTTTCATGTTTTTCTCCTATTAATCCCTTTAACTTTCGTGTTTTCCTCATACCGATCCCTTTAAGTTTCATGTCTTTCTCCTAATGATCTCTTTACATTTCATTTTTTTCCCTTATTGGTCCCCTTAAGTTTCAGTTTTTCCTCCTATGGATCCCTCTTAAGTTTCATGCTTTTTTCCTGTTCATTCCTTTTTGTTTCGTTTCATGTTCTTCTGCTATTCATCCCTTTAAGTTTTATGCTTTTTTCCTGTTCATCCCCTTAAGTTTCATTTTTTCTCTCATTGATCCCTTTAAGATTCATGCTTTCCTACTATTGATCTCTTTAAGTTTCATGTTTTATCCTATTGACCCCTGTAAGTTTCATGTTTTTCTCCAATTGATCCTTTTAAGTTTCATGATTTTCTCCTATTCATCTCATTAAGTTTCATATTTTCCTTCTATTGATCAATGTTTTAGGTTTTCCTCTAATTTATCCCTTTAAGTTCCATTTTTTCCTCCCATTGATCCCTTAAAGTTTCTTGTGTTTCTCCTATCGATCCCTCAAAGTTTCATCTTTTCCTCCTGTGGATCTCTTTATGTTTCATGTTTTTTTTTTCTATTGATCCCTCTAAGTCTCATGCTTTCCTCCAATTGATCCCTTAAAGTTTCATGTTTTTCTCCCATTGATCCCTTTACTTTCCTGATTTTCTTGTATTAATCTCTAAGTTTTATCTTTTCTTCGTATTGATCCCTTTAAGTTTTAGGTTTTCTTCCTATTGATCCCTTTAATATTCATATTTCCTCCTATTGATCCCTCAAAGTTTCATGTTTTTCTGCTATGGATCCCTTTCAGTTTCCTCTTTTCTCCCTATGGATCCCTTTAAGTTTCATGTTTTTCTCTTATTGATCCCTCTAAGTTTCATGTTTTTCTCCTATTGATCCCTCTAAGTTTCATGTTTTTTCTCCTATTGATCCCTCTAAGTTTCATGTTTTTCTCCTGTTGATCCCTCTAAGTTTCATGTTTTTCTTCAATTGATCTCCCTAAGTTTCATGTTTTTCTCCTATTGATCCCTCTAAGTTTCATGTTTTTCTCCCATTGATCCCTCTAAGTTTCATGCTTTTCTCCTATTGATCCCTCTAAGTTTCATGTTTTTCTCCTATTGATCCCTCTAAGTTTCATGTTTCTCTCCTATTGATCCCTCTAAGTTTCATGTTTTTCTCCTATTGATCCCTCTAAGTTTCATGTTTTTCTCCTATTGATCCCACTAAGTTTCATGTTTTTCTCCTATTGATTACACTAAGTTTCATGTTTTTCTCCTATTGATCCCTCTAAGTTTCATGTTTTTCTCCTTTTGATCCCTCTAAGTTTCATGTTTTTCTCCTATTGATCTCTTAAGTTTCATGTTTTTCTCCTATTGATCCCTTTACGTTTCACGTGTTTCTCTTAATAATCCCTTTACGTTTCATGTTTTTCTCCTATTGATCTCTTTAAGTTTCGTGTTTTCCTCCTTTTGATCTTTTTCAGTTTTAGGTTTTCCCCCTATTGATCCCATTAGGTTCATGTTTCCCCCTTACGGATCCTTTAAAGTTTCGTGTTGTCTTCCTATTGATCGATCCCTTTAAGTTTCATGTTTTTCTCCTACTGGTCCCCTTGAATTTCATCTTTTCCTCCTATGGATCCCTTTAAGTTTCATGTTTTTCCCCTATTCATCCCTTTATATTTCATGTTTTTCTCCTATTCGTCCCTATAAGTTTCATGCTTTTTTCTTACTCATCTCCTTAAGCTTCATGATTTGTCCTATTGATCCCTTTGAGATTCATATTTTCCTACTATTGATCTCTTTAAGTTTCATGTTTTCTCCCACTGACCCCTTTAAGTTTTATGTTTTTCTCCTGTTGATCCCCTTACATTCATGATTTTCTGCTATTGATCTCTTTAAGCTTCATGTTTTCCTTCTATTGATCCCTTTAATTTTAAGGTTTTCCTCCTATTTATCCCTTTAAGTTTCATGTTTTCCTCCTATTGATCCCTTTAAGTTTCATGTTTTCCTCCTATTGATCCCTTAAAGTTTTTTGTTTCTCCTATCGATCCCTCTAAGTTTCATCTTTTCCTCCTGTGGATCCCTTTAAGTTTCATGTTTTTTTTCCTATTGATCCCTCTTTCATGTTTACCTCCAATTGATCCCTTAAATTTTCATGTTTTTATCCTATTGATCCCTTTGTTTCATGATTTTCTTTTATTCATCTTAAGTTTCATCTTTTCTTCGTACTGATCCCTTTAAGTTTTAGGTTTTCCTCCTATTGATCCCTTTAAGTTTCATGTTGTCCTCCTATTGATCCCTCAAAGTTTCATGTTTTTCTGCTATGGATCTCTTTCAATTTCCTCTTTTCCTCCTATGGATCTCTTTGTTTCATGTTTTTCTCCAACTGATCCCTTTACATTTCATGTTTTCCTCCTGTTGATCTCTTAAGTTTCATGTTTTCCTCCTATTGATTCCTTTAAGTTTCATATTTTTCTCCTATTGATCCCTCTAAATTTCATGTTTTCCTCCAATTGATCCCTTAAAGTTTCATGTTTTTTCCAATAGATCTCTTAAGTTTCATGTTTTCCTCCTATTGATCCCTCAAAGTTTCATGTTTCTCTGCTAAGGATCCCTTTGTTTCATTTTTTCCTCCTATGAATCCTTTTAAGTTTCATGTTTTCTCCTATTGATCCCTCTAAGTCTCATTTTCTTTTTTATCTTATACCTGATCGCTGTTTCCCGCGTCAGCGAGGTAGCTCCAGGAAACAGACGAAGAAAGACCCATCCCCCACATACACACATATATACATATATGCACAGGACATATATATACATATCAACATATACATATATACACATACACGTGCATATACGCATATGCACATACATATTCACACTCGCTCGCCCCCATCCACTCCTGATGCCACCTCGCCACACGGGAAATAGCATCGCCACCCCCCGCGCCGGCAAGGAGGTCGCGATGTTACATCCTGTGGGGCGGGGTGGCTCCGACAATGGATGAAGGCGAGCTAGTATGAATATCTACATGCTCATATATGTATATGCATGTGTATATCTATGTATATGTATGTTTGTGTATATATGTAAATGTACGTGTAGATGCGTATATGTACATATATGTGTATGTAAATAAATGTGTCCCTACTGTCCCAAAGGCAAAGATAGTAGGGAAACTTGGTATAACCGCCTTGGAGATCCATCAGGAATGCCATCATTTTCAAGTCTCCGATGACCTCCCAGCTGTACCCATTCAACTTCAAGGCGTCTTGCAAGGTCTTAACACTGTTTTATTTTTCTTTGAGGTGCACCGAGAGAGCCAAGGGAAGAGACGGGTACTTGTTCCCGCTATGGAGCAGCACGACTTTGAGGCTCCTGGATTAGCCGTCAATAAAGAGGCGCCACTCGTTCGGGTTACAGGCGATTCCGATTGCCTCGAACAGACTGGTTGGCTACATTGTGGCAGAAGCAGAGCCCATTTTGAAGTGTGAAAAGCTGGAAAACCTAGTTGACGTTTTCTCTGAAATGCTATTTGCACACTTTCATCCAACAAGTTCCGCTGCTTGAGCCTAGACGTCAAAAGCTCGGCATTAGACTTTGTGAGACCAAGATCTCTGATCAAGTCGTTGAAATCCTTTTGACTGGGGTAGTATGGGTTTCTGTCCTCGGCTGCAATTCTGAAACTGTAATCTTGGATCTACAACGTGTTCCTCCCCCTCTGACTTGCTTCTCTGTTCTGACGACGGCTGCTCTTTCTCCGGAGGAGTGGGTACGGGGTGCTCAGGCCCGTGTGACACCGAGGCAATGGATGATGGAAGGTCCGGATACGTTGATAGCAGGTGCATTCTTGCCAGTCCGACGTTTGGAAGGGTCCGCCATGCAGAAGTAGCAATTGCTTGGGTGGTCAGTGGGTTCCCGCCAAATTCTTGGTATAGCGAACTTCGTGGCTCTATTTTCCCCTCTGTAGCATCCTGCAAAAGAACAATATGAAATTGTGATTATGAACAAAATTATATATTTGTCTATAAATTTATTTCACCCATGACTAATGTGTAAAAGATTCTCTCAACATATTCCATATATGATATTCTTTTTCAGTAACATTGAAAATTTAAAAAAAGATGGAATTAGAAATATTTTTTTATAAATTTTTAAAAACTGCTATAAAACTCCGCAATCCAAACAAGATTTGTCTTACTTTCAAGAGTTTTTTTTTCTTCTTTTTTTTTTTTTTTTTTTTGCAGTGCTTGCAGGTGAAATGAGGTGCCCAGAATTTGTCTTGATCCCTGAAAAACATGCCGAAATATGCCTTGTAGGCCTCGCACATCTTAACAGATGCTGCCACGGAGTAATTTTTCACTCGTTTTAATAAACTGGCCGCAAACATAGCAAAATGCGTCTGCCGGATGCCTGCAGCCTCTAGATGCCGTCTCAGAAAAATGTATGTATATGTATCCACTTAGGCAGCTAGATCTAAACTGAACTGGTTGGCTTAAGGCCCTTATGTCTATACTACTATTTATATTATTGGAAACTTTTAGAAAGATCTATATCAAACTACTCACACTGAATCTATCTGGAATATTCTGAAAAATAAGTAAATTTTAAGATATCCTGATCGCAAAAGCAAAGTTTCAAGGGAATAATAGCCATTTTCTATATATTTTTTTTTAAACATAATCAATTAGAAAATAACACTTATTACTCAGGAACAAAACAGAGTAAAAATTTGTTACACAATGTTATCACAAACAGCCTCGTTAGGACCCAGTAGTCTGTTGCTGTTTGAATTTAGTTGTTGTATTCAGTTGTATCCTGTGGGTACAAGGTTCTAAAGCTCAGACTGACTTCATACCTAACTTACAGAAATGGGAAGTTCCCATTAGCTGTAGACATTATTTTTGCGTAAGTAAACTCAAAAATACCTTTTCATTTAAAAGGTAAGAAATGTTAAGGAGACCAGAGTACTCTTGATTTTACTAAGTTTGACGAACATTTTCCAAGTGACTGAGTGGAACGTTATTAAACAATCTCATTAAGAACGACCTAGATTGCGATGAGACGCATCCGGTGTTATTGTTGTACAAACTCGTTATACTGAAGTCTAATTGTGAGAAAGCTTTTGTCAGTTTCATTTAAGTTGGTAATATAATGAAAAAGTTGGAGACTTTGCATGTAGATCTCGGATAACGGGAGGGGCGAGAAGATAGAAATTAACGCCAAAAACTATATTCACCATACGAAAGCTTTTCATCTTTCTTATTTTATGGTGTCTGAGTTGGCACGGGCAACTGAGTACCCTAAACATGGACTTATACTTTATGTATACTTTTGCGGAGGACACATAACCTAACAATAACAATCGGCCGTGATCCAAAGTCAATTGAAAAGCTGATCCACCTCTGCGATGACGACATGGGCACCACTTTCTGCCTTATCAGAAAGCCAAATATGGGACACATGTCGCCTGGATGAGACTTGCACCCACACAGACGTGAACGTAGCCCCAAGAGAGGGTCGCGGGTTGGGTAAAATTACAGTTTCGGACTTCCACTTGTCTGGAAGTTGAAATTATGTTTTCCCGAAGGTTTTTGATGTGTTTTGCACGATTTGGACTTTCATTTCTACCGCAAATCACTTCTTTTTTTAAGTCCCCCCTCTTTATCCAATGCCAATGGGGATCACCCAATGGGAACTGGTTTTGGGTGGGGATAATTACAAAAATCAGCTTAGAATTGTTCTTAAGACATCAAAAACCACCGGGAAAGCGATCTCACCCAAACCAAACCTAACCTAACCTACAAAGGACCCAACGTGACCTACCGTAGCCTGAGCACAGTGTGCTTACCTTAAACTCGTGTTCCTCCTTGTCATCGTCATCCAGAAGTCGCGTTGGCCGTTGTTGTCCGACTGCGAGGGGTAGAGCTTGCTAACAGTGACGAAGAGCTAGTGTAGAAGCCTGTCCTCATTTACCTGTGTGACGAACAAGTATCGCGCCAAGTACTGCTTGAAGTAGACGGACTTGTCGCCATGCCGCTTCACCCACCCCTTAATGTCCCTCCATACGTGCTCGATATCTTGCGCGTGGTTATTGGAGTAATGTGGATCAACAAAATTCTCGGGATGGTTAGTTAGTTACAAGGCGGTCGTATCGGTGGTTCTTCAGGCTGGCCACTTGTCGCTCAATAATAATTGTAACTGGTCGTATATATTACTTGATTAGGGGAGTCAGTGTAGCAGTTTACGGGCAACAGGTTCTGCGAGATGAATGACGTAAAACTTCTCGGTCTGCCTCTTAATGCCGGCAAACACCCTCATGTCACTGGGAACACGGCCTCTTTCGTATTTCCTCTTTCCAAATTGCGAGTAGTCGATTTCAAAAACAATAACAGGGCCTCCTTCAGGTTGCTGGTGGTCAAACCAGTATTCCGTCACTTCCGAGAAGAAACTGCGCCAGTCGACACTCGTTCTACGGGACAGGTACAGCCAATGATTAACAAATAAGATAAGTTCCCACAGCTCCAGATGTGCAAGATCGACAAATACTCCTTTAAAATGAAACACTTGATAATTACACTTCTCCCTCTCCTTACACATAGGAATAACTCCTCAGCCACAGATTTCACTTCAATAGGGGGAACACCGTGTTCTTGAAAAACCCACGCTTCGCCGTCTTTATCGTAATATCAAATATGAAATCCTGCAATAGTCTTTAAGTAGGGAAGCTCTCAGCCACCGTGCATGGAGACGTCTTGGTGGTAATGATCGTAAATTTTGCAAGCGCTGAGCTGCGGATGCCTATATCGAGCTATGATTGGTTGATTCACACCGACCAGTTGATATCCAGGAAAAAAATGCATATGCCACAAAATCTTTATCATGACTACTGCAGCTTAGCCACCAACATACGAAGACACAAGAGCTGTGTAGGACGATTGTTACGTAAAACACACAGATGTATCGTAATTTCCTAAGCAAGTAATAATTTTCGGGACAAATGGTACGGAAGAAAGAGGCCTTAAAAATCACCTAAACTACTGATTCCAAGACTTAGAATCCCAAAATTCGCTGGATGTCTGAATCGGCAATTATATCGTATAGGTGCGGCCTTTGAGGCATATGGGTAATATGTGCAGGGATCTACCTTGTTATCACTATCACATTGGATTAGAACACAACCGTAGAGAGCGTTATACATTAGTGGCGAACAACGAGCAGACGTCAAAGTATCGATATTATACATTGAGGAGAAACCCGTGTAATCACAAATTCATCTCCTTTGGACCATTTTGAGGTGTCTCTTTGAGAACTCATTTTAAAGTTTTGAAACAGGTTTTATTCCCCAGAATCTATGCTGGATGACAATTATCGTAAGAGCGTGTAGCTTTACACCTTTCAGAGGTTTCACACACCTTACTCAACAGAATGTGGTTTTCTCAGAACGCTTTCGACAGAAAACAAGGATTGGAGGCGTAACTATAATAAAATGTTCTTAATAAAAACAGCTGGAATTTCCTTGGTATTCCGAAGCTGGTTCATAAGTTTATGAAAGTATACTTCCTGAAAGTGATACCGAAGGAGTGTTGCTCGATGCTCTAACATCTCTTTAGTGAACTATTCTCACATGATTTGATATATCAAATGAGTCCAGAGGCGTTGAGAGTCATCACGGGCCCTGCGACAAGCAACCTTGCCGCCCCCCCCCCCTTTGAAAGAGATGGGGGGGGGGAGGAACCTGATATTCCTAGGAGACCTACTCTGTTCATTTCTAACTTGTTATAGAACTTATCACAAGAGAAAAGATTCTAAGTTAGTACAGCAACGATGTCATAAAAATATTGCATGGATGCATTATATAACGATGAAGTGAGAACGAAGATTTCGTTTTGCATACATTTCAAAAAAGGTTTTAAACTTTGAAAAAAAAAAAGAGAAACACTGGCCCGGGCCCCTTGAAGGGCTCTGGGGCAGCGACCCCCTCTGTCCCTCATCAGGCCTGTAAGACATCGTCATTCGGAATCATGATGATGTTGAGTACAGCAGGAATGAACGCATGAGGTGTGTTACGGCATAGCCAAGCAGTTTAAGAGTGTGGTGTACCTGTAGCACATAACCATGTTAACCCATAACCTCTGGGGGTTCTACAGGAGAGAAAGTCAGTTATGTGAGGACGTTCGTAATTTCGGGAGCCTCACTACCCATGTGAGGATGTTGTTGGTAGATAACCCGTCAGCTGAGATTCACTTTCGTTATATCTCCATACGTCTTGTAGAACAGTTACTCAATCTTCGGTTCTAGTGTTAATGTTGGTTCGGAAAATACCATTATATTCTTCGTGCGTAACCGTCAGAAAGGTGGCTAAAATTCACTTTCATTCATTCTTTATTACATTTCCGTAACTCCTCCTTGGTCAGATATGCCGCCTATCCGACTAATGAAATAATGAGAACTAAATTTCAGGTTCTGAAGTAAATGGAAAGGTTCTTGAAAATAATATTTTTGCGCTTGATTCAGGATGGGGTATCTTTCATCTCAAGACCAGTCACATAACCTTAAACACTATCTTCTTGAAAACATTATCCCATGGTTGATGAGGACTTTGCTGCTCAAAATAAATAGATACTGTACCTAAATATGGCGTCAACATTATTTCGCACTAACTTTATCGAACACATGATCAATTTGGTATCTGATACTCAGCCATATCACTTATGAGACTATATCCTCCTAAGACGCCTTCACATATGGTTGCAGATGCAATGCAAAAATTGGTGTGAAACAGTGTTATAGAGTATAGCAAGATAAAGCCAATACCAATTCCATTATACATTGCTTGGGCCTTCGTCGCTCACAGGCTTTCAGGATGATCTTAGGTAATAATCTCACTTTGTACTTTGCCCACATCATTACGATGTCAAATGTTGTGACTCATCTCCTTTGTCTTTTCAGAGGGATTTGGGTCACTTGCTAAAGGAATTTCAGCAAGACATCATTATAATGTTAGCCAATATTTGTTACACATTTGGGAAAGTAATGTTCGCTAGGGACTAAAGCAGCTAAGTGCAGGTTTCTTAAGAAACAACTAAAAATTTTAGGATATTTTGTAGATAAAGAAGGTCAGTCAAACATATCGAAAACTTTTGTACTCCTAGACTGTGAAAGATGCTCAGATATATATATATATGTGAAACAGTGTTATAGAGTATAGCAAGATAAAGCCAAGATAAAGCGACGAAGGCCCAAGCAATGTATAATGGAATTGGTATTGGCTTTATCTTGCTATACTCTATA
>JAYMFT010065083.1:0-14771 GCA_038088735.1 Panulirus argus | reverse complement strand
CTCTCCAAAACTCTTGCATTTACCTCCCTAACCACCCCATCCATAAACAAATTATACAACCATGGGGACATCACACATCCCCTGCCGCAGACCGACTTTCGCTGGGAACCAACCACTCTCCTCTTTTCCTACTCGTACACATGCCTTACACCCTTGATTAAAACTTCTCACTGCCTCTAGCAGCTTACCTCCCAAACCATATATTCTTAAGACTTTCCACAAGCCCTCCCTATCAACCCTATGATATGCCTTCTCCAGATCCATAAATGCTACATACAAATCCATCTGTTTTTCTAGGTATTTTTCACATACATTCTTCAAAGCAAACACCTGATCCACATATCTATTGCTATGGGGTCTATCACTCATTCTCTCTTTCTCTCTCTCTCTCCCTGAAACCCTCACCTTTCCCTCCTTCTCTCCTTTCCTCCATCCCCTCCAACTAGTTAAATTATTTGCATATCCACCATCGTAAACTGGAGCAGATCCACCATGGGCGCCGTAACTGTCCAGTGTAATCCCACCTAATGCGTTTCTGGGGGGAATAATATACGGGGTCGGTGCCCAGGTCATCCTCTGAAATAGTCGTGGGTCCCGTCAGTGTGCTAGGGACGTGTGTAATATTGTGTATGGGTGTGTGTCCGAAATAAGGAAATTTATCCCCCAAAAGCGTTTTGTATTGTTCAGTTGCAAGATATTTTGCAAGATTATTTTTAAGTGGTTTCTGAGGATATATCTTTTACAAGTATTTCTTCTCTCTTAAATCTTACCGTTTTTGGATTTCCTTATTTGATTCTTATATCTGATGGTCGTGAGCGAAACGCTCTTGGGTTACACTCATCATTCTCCAAAACACAGGCCTTTTCAATCCAGATTGACGCCATACAATCCGATCTCCATTGCTTCTGCTTCTCCCCAACAGCTTAAGTTATTCTTACCGTCCTTGTGTTGAATCTACATTTACTGTCCTCAAGTAGTAATTGCCATACAGTCCACTGGCTGAAGCTACCCTTACTGTCCAACGGCTGAAGTTGCCCTTAATGTCCAACAGCTGAAGTTGCCCTTACCGTTCAACAGCTGAAGTTGTATTTACTGTACAACAGGTGAAATTGCCCTTTCTGTCCAACAGCTGATGTTACCCTTACTGTCCAACAGCTGAAGTTGCTCATGCTGTCCAACAGCTGAAGTTATCCTTACTGTCCAACAGCTGAAGTTGCCCATACTGTCTAACAGCTAAAGTTGCCCTTACTGTCCAGTAACTGAAGTTACCGTCACTTTTCTGTCGCTCAAGTACCTCCCAAATTCTTGCTGCGGTTCTCTATGTAATATCCTCAGCTGGTTCCCGCAAACGTAATTGTTTTTACATTTGTCTTAGGGCTTCAGCGTCCTAACGGTTGGCTTTCTCTCCCTCCTCGTCTCTCATATTCTTTGAAAATGAATTTAAATAGAGCGCGTTAATTGGGTGGAAACTATGTATGTATTTAGTGTCTGATTACCGGAGAATCAAAATAACAGTTTCAGGTATTCATTGGACTAGGAGAGACCAAGCAGCAATATACTGAGTAGTATGATCACTCTCAGCTAAAGAATCATCATTATGGAAGGCACCGAACCCACACCAGATAATGGAATATTGGAAATGCCAAAATATAAGCCCCTAGTACAGGTACATGTGGCAAGTCGCGAGAAGCCATGATCCTGAACATTTCAAATGTCGACTCTGTTCTGCTCCCGATGAACATAAACTAGGTCAATACATTAGCAAATATCCCAGAATCAGTGATTTCTAGGCCTCAAGGCTTACTGTTTACGACAGCTATGTGATTATTGACAGTATTATCCTTGAAGACATTCTGACATTATATTCAAAATTCGCCAGGCCCTGAGCTTTGTAAACACCTGTGTATTCGTGCCCAGTACATGCACGTTCTGTAACTGCAATATCCTGTGTGTAATGTACCTTGACCCTCTCCGTATTACTGTGAATGTTAACAGCCTGCCCCGTGCCAGTATATTCTGTGGCTGTATGCGCAACATGTGATGAGCCTCTGACCTCTCATACTGCTATCAATGTTAACGAGTTAACGACTGTGCGTTACTCTGTGTCCTGTTCCATATACATGACTCAGTATATATATGTAACTTTTTTGTGTATACACTGTAATTCGAATGTTAACAAGATGCTCTGTATATGTATGACATATCTTAAACTTACTTCGTCTTATATAGGTATTATTACATATGTCTCCGTTAGCTTCAGTTACTATTCAGTAATTATGTATCGTGTATTCATGTATATGATCTCTCCTAGACCTCCCCCCCCCCCATGACGGAAGGGGGCCCCTTTGGGTCTCTGGGCCCCGCTCGGGCCCGCCTCTCACTCTCCTGTGTCGATGTATTGTACCCACTGTGCACTCTATACTGGCCTCCACCTGCACCCCCTAGATATGTGTCCTTCACCCATACTCTTGTGTGATTCAGTGTGATTGTACATGTACGTTTATCCGAGTTTCTTGTCTGCGTGTGGGTGTTTGCGCTTCGTGTATGTTACTGAGCATACAACCCTGTATTCGTTGTTTAGATGTTATATCCTGCTTTACTGACCAGCTGAATTCAAGAATCTTAGGCAATGGTTCAAACTGGACGTAGCAGTATGTGTCTACCTGTGCGTACCAGCATGTATCTACATGAACACAGCAGTAAGTATCTGCATGGACCCAATCACCAGTCATCTTTCAGCACGCTAGTCAACAAGTCGTTCCCCATTTTCACTGACACCGGGTACACAAGCCATCCTCTCAGGTATACTCTAGACTCCTTCATCCATCCACTGTTGCATTCAGCTCCTCCGAAGTTCAAGATACGGTACGCTGCCCCAAAATGCCCCTATCACTCACTCGCTCATGCTATAATACTACTTCTGGAACTACTACTGCTACTGCGTCTACTACTACTACTACTAATGATTATAACTGTAATGATAAATACTACTACTATTGATACTAATAGTGATAATAAACACAATGATAATAATGATGATAATAATAATGATAATAATGATAATAGTAATAATTATAATAATGATAATGGTAACAGTAGTAATAATAACAACAATAATAATAATAAGAGATAATAATAATAGTAATAATGATAATGATAATAACAACAATGATAATAACACTAATGATAATAAAAATGATGAATTCCGTATAGCTCCATCATGGACCACCCCTCCAGCTCCTCTTCCAAATATCCTCACGTCCAGAGGTTCATAAGACGGTCTTAGGTTGCAGCGAGGGTGAAGCGGGCCTTTCAAAAGCTCCTCCTTAAATCAGTGCAGATTAAGCTACTTAAGAAGAATTTAGCCCAACTCTCAGTCCTGCCACTGTCCCCCATAGTGTATGATAGGGGTCGTAAAGTCACCATATAAACGCTTTATATTGCAGTTGGTCGCGGGACTAGATGGCCTGATAGACCACTTGAGTCTTTGTGTCAGCTAGACACTACTAGCCCGGGGGTTGTGGTGGATACCACGGAGGAACCAATGTCTCTCTTTAATGGTAGGAGATGTGTGTTCTTTTTTTTTGGGGGGGAGGGGGGGACGGGAAAGAGATTACCAACGGATTATGTATCTTAGGGAAGGGTGATGCACGGTAGAGTTTCCCGATTTTCGCAGCAGATTTGATGTATCACATGACTCTTATGCCTTAAGCATAGTTCATTGTGCCTCCTGAGGACGACAGTCCGGGGTCTTGAGATCAAAGGCTCGTTCGGCCCTTGAGAAGGATGCCGTTTTTGCCTCTCCGCTTCGCACTCGCATGGCTTGCTGGTATTCAGTTCACAGACGCACACTTTCCCCCTTCTGACACATGATATCGGCAACATGCAGTTCACACGACTATTCTTAACTCTAAAATTTTCCTGCGTTAGGGACTACGCGCTAGCTCTACCCTATAACAAAATGTCAACCTCGGTAAATAAAAGTTCGGACGGTTGGGCCCCACGAGTGTAGAACTCTCTTTCCATACTAGGCAATAAGGTAATTGTATACATACACACACACACACACACACACACACACACACAAAAGGTAATTACAGAAAGGATAGATACACAAAAGTTTACCCCTGTTGTTACCTCACCTTAACACGAGTCCCTTGTAGGCCGAGAAAAGGACGTGGTATGAGGCAGTCCCCATTACAAGCTACGCCCAGCACAATCTAACCTCTGTTGACCGACCTTTGTCTGACCCCTCGAGCTGGAATATCTGGGCCGTTCGACCCCTGTTTCGTGGTTAGGTCCCTGATCTTAATCTTTAGGAGAACCAGAGCGACGGTAGGAGGGCCGTGATCTGAGCGTAGGTGTCGTGACTGCCGGGTGTTGTGGGACTATTGTTACCGATGTGGCCGCCGGTGAGGGTGTAATGAGTTTTGTGTCGGGTAGTGTACGTGCGATGCGCGCCTGGGTGTGTGTGGTTACAGCAGAGGGGTAACCTGGGCCTGATATTTGGTGATGAGGCCCGGGGAAGTGAGTGTCCTGCAGATGTCCCCGAGTTCGGGCTCGGGGAGGCCATGTGCCCCGTCTCCATCTGTATAGATGGGGAACGAGACACACTACTACTGTCCCTTAGTTGTTTTGTCTGGCTTTCCCATCCATTCCCATGTACGATAGTTGGATGATTTGATGCGCGAGTGAGTACGGGTTGCGGTTGTGCCACAGGAAATACCGAGTTGGACTTAGGGCTGGCGGTGTAGGTTAACGACGTGCCTTGTATGGGAGGAGTATGCACTACCCCGAGAGATACGTCTGTCTTCGAAGACCTTGTTTGCGATTACCATTAGTGTGCTACGGGAGGAGAGTTTTGCACACTGGTGTTGCCCCGTCTCTTAAACCTTGTAATTATGTACTGTCTTTACTCCTGTGTGTGCATATACACAGACACCCCCTAGCCTAAGCCAGGTTCCCATTCATCGATCAGCCCCGAAGGGAGGATGAACGACTGGGATTGGGTGTGGGCCGGATGTCGCGCCGAGAATTCGAACCCGGGCGGGTCCGTGAGTAAATCATTGTTAGCCACGCTAACCACTTATCGCCGTGGTGTGTGTGTAACCGGAGGCCAGCGGTGCGTTTGTCAAGTGCCATGATCTGCCATATTTCAGAAGGCCAGATTTGGTCCATTAATGGACGCAAAGCTGCTGTTGCTCCTGCTGTTGCTGGCAAAGGAGCTGAGAACCACTAGCCCCTGATGGGATGAGAGCCACCATTTCCTGGTGGGCTGAGACCTACCCGTCCCTGATGGACTGAGAGCCACCAGTCTCAGATGGGATGGGAGCGGGCTACCAATGCCAGGCGGCTTGTCAAGGGTGCACATCACCTGTGGGAAAGTCCAGTCCTTCACCAGTGTAACTCGAAGTAATTCCAGCACTCCATCACCTTCACTCCAAAAAATACTTCGTGTAATACTAGCTTCAAATTAGGAGTTCATAGGGCAGCCATGTATGTCCACATGGCGTAATTTCTTCATTTCCCGTTTTTTCTTTTTTCTATTCTCTCCCGATATGAAATTGCTCCCAATCTCAGCCATGTTGCCCCTGATGCCAGTGTTCCAGCGCCTCTCGTAAGAAGGCTCGCGTGTGGGTTTCACCTCGCATGATTTTAGCCTCCATAACACATTTCCTCAGATCGCCATCACGCTCTACATAGCTTATCAAGGTTTTTCCTCCAGTGGAACCTCCTCTCCCATGTAAAGTGTCGATTTTTTTTTTAGTGGCTTTTATGGGTGAAGGCCGCGATGCTAGTGAGAGAACATGGGAGTACATGGGAAAGGTAGGTAAGGGATTACATGGGAAAGGTAGGTAAGGGAGTACGTGGGAAAGGTAGGTAAGGGAGTACGTGGGAAAGGTATGTAAGGGAGTACATGGGAAAGGTAGGTAAGGGGGTACATGGAAAAGGTAGGTAAGGGAGTACACGAGAAAGGTAGGTAAGGAAGTAAATGGGAAAGGCGGGTAAGGGAGTACATGGGAAAGGTAGGTAAGGAAGTAAATGGAAAAGGCGGGTAAGGGAGTACATGGGAAAGGTAGGTAAGGAAGTACATGGGAAAGGTAGGTAAGGAAGTACATGGGAAAGGCAGGTTAGGGAGTACATGGGAAAGACAGGTATGGAAGTTCATGGGAAAGGTAGGTAAGGAAATACATGGGAAAGGCAAGTAAGGGAGTACATGGGTAAGGCAGGTAAGGAAGTATATGGGTAAGGCAGGTAAGGAAGTACATGGGAAAGGCAGGTGAGGAAGTACATGAGAAAGCCAGGTAAACTCCGATTATACAAAGGATTGATTCTTCCTTGTATGGAGCGCTGCTCTTTCATCTGGGGTGGTTCTAGCTCTGTTTCCTTACTTGACAGAGTTGAGTTGGAAGCGGTCCGACTAATATACTGTCCCAGGCCGACTTCCAAACTTGACTCCTTCGCCCTATGCCGCAGTGTTGGTTCATACCATTTTCCCTCTTCTATTGGTATCACTTTAATTTTTGCCCCCGAGAGCTGGCTGCTTCTGTGCCTTCACACTATGCTAGGCCACGCAATATTTGGCAAGCTGCTGCGTCACACGATTTTTGTGTGGCGGTTGGCAACTCACGGGTAGGTCATTGGGTCCGTTCGAAGCCGTTTGTGATAAGGAAGGAAATCAGCAACAGAAGTTTGCATGGTAAGAGTAGAAAAGCAAATAGATCAACTGTGGAGAAATACCATGACACTTTATATGTCACTAAGGAGGTGCAGATAATGTCAGTTGTTGAGGAAGTAAATCAGTTGTCAACTTTTTCATAAACGTATCTTCGGTGTTGCTTTCAGTTACTCTTATTCGTAAATGATTCCCAATATGAACAGCCAAGCTTAAGGATATGTACCCTACTTCACTTATAGTGAAAAGTTTGCCCCGCAAGTTTGTCTCCATCATTACGTGTTAAATTAAACAGATTTTAGCCTTCATTAGCTGCGTAGGCCGAGATTATCAAAACCTTTGATAATTCTGAATATCTGTGTCAGATCACCACTTAGCCTTCTCGTTTCAAAGTTAGATAAGCGCAAGTCGTGTGTCCGGCTCTCGTAGGATTTGCTTCTCAGTCCGGGAATCATCCTGATAGCTCCGCGCTACACTGTCTCTATTCTGTCTGGGTCTTTTTTTTTCAAGTAAGGCAACCACAGTATGCAAGGTGGGAACGCACCAGTGAATTGTAAAGAGTGAGGATTACTGTCTTCGACATTAATACGAATGGCTAACCTCTGAAGCTTTTTCTTTTTTTCATTCTTACGCACTGTTTACTTGGCTTTAAGTCGTCGATTATTTACGCCAGTCTCTCTTCCTCTTCTAGCTTTAGTACCTCAAAGCAACTCGTACTGATGCCTGCTTTCACGATTTCACTGCCGATGTGTAAATCTTTGCACTTACCGATATCACGGTTTCTTTGCCATTCTTGAACCTACTCGGTAAGTTTGTCATTTTGCAGCTGTAAACATTCTGGTGTAGCCTTGTTTCCCAGTGTACAGTCATATAAGAATTTTGATATCTTACAACGCAACACACTGTCCATCATTGTTATATATATATATGTATATATATATATATATATATATATATATATATATATGAGAATCTGTCCCAAGACTGATCCAAGTAGCACACCACTTCTTACGTCTAACTGTTCTGAGGCGAACCCGTTTGTTACTGCTGTTTATTTACGGCCACTCTACCAACCTTCCAGTCACCGAAGTACAACCTCGTCTATGCAATGATACTTATCTTTTGGTGGTCATCTTTGCTGTAGGACTTTATCTAATACTTTCTTAAAAACTGGATATATAACAATAACAGCTTTCATCACACAAACAAAATCAAGTAGATGTGTTAGGAATGACCGATTTCGTCGAAAAAAAGAAATGTTCCAAATCACTGATTGAATTGTGATCCTCTGAAGGATTTCAAATCTTGTCTCGAATGATGATTCCCATAAGTTCATCAACTATGGATAATCGACAATAATACTTTCCAGGCAGGGACTTATTACGTGTTACATGATACTCATTTTGTCTGTGATATATACCTAAATAGATGTGTATTTGATTATATATGTTAGCATATATGTTAGTATATGGTATGCATTTGTATACTTGCTAATATCCATGTTAGTATTAATTTTGATTATATATATATATATATATATATGTATATATATATATATCTTGGTATATGTGTAAGTATAAATGTTGACGTGATTTTATTTTATTCATGTTTATTGCATGAATCTGGGATCATAGTGTTCAAATTACGAGAGCATCCACATCTCTTCCTCTCCTCACCCTCCACAGACAGTACACAAGAGCTTGAAGTGTACCACGCATGGCTTATTGCGTTCCGTGCTTTATATCAAGCGATCGCCTGTGTAGGATACAAGGAAATGCAGATAGCAACAGACCACTAGGATCCCATTGAGGCTCTTCATGATAGCGGAAGAGATCAGGATCATAGACGTTACTGTGGCTAGAGGCAGAAGAGCAACTAGGTGACTTGTTAGGGCCTGTGCAATCCTCTACCTCCTGTGTCCTTGGTAGAGCTTGATAAGGGTAGCAGTGGAGCTTCAGAGCTCGCAGTGGTCACGTAAAGTTAGGCAAGTCGTAAAAGCAACACATTTATTACGTTCCCGTTGTGCAGATCTGTCCTGGACGTTGTATATCTTGTGTATTCATACAAAAATTCTAGCGTTTTGCCCAAGCGCATCTTCCTCAGCAAACCACCGGGTCCCTTGCAGAATACTGTTTACTCAGAACTTGAGAAATTGAAATATTCTGGTATATGACGGATGGGTTGGTTGGCTGATTATTTTGGATCAAAGCCTGTTGATAGCCAGGATCATTAGCTCTTTTTAGCATGATGGTGTAAGCACCAGCTGAAATAAACACTCGCAGTTGTTCAACAGGGTTTTAAAGACCATACTCGCTCTCACTGCGTATGTGAACCTTTCATGTATTACAGACGTCTCCTTAGGTGCTAGTGACTCTTCCTACCTCTAGCCAGGGGTGTTGTACCTGCAGGATCGTGCCTGAAAAGAGTCAGGTTATTACCCAGCTTTGAAACTGCTGTCCTGTTTTCTGATACGTTTGCTGAGATTATTACCGATATTAACTGCCGTCATTTACTTCCTAAGCGAATGATAATGATGTTGATTGATGGCCATGGCGATGGTGATATTAAAGAAGAATTACAAGAATAGACTTTTGTTCTTTTAGTGACCGTCATGGTGAAAGCAAAACATTCCCCTGTCATAGCTGTATCGAGTGAAGGTAATAAGGAGAAAAATATTAAAGAATTTTGTTAGATCTTGAGGCGCTTGTAGACGTGGTTGTTAGAATAAAGTTTTGGGAAGAGGGAAAAACGATAGAAGGAAGAGGATTCCACGAACTTCACTGTTCGAGGTGAACAGGAGATATCGGACGGTCAGTCCTCGTGTAGCTGGTTTCCACACAAAAACTATGGGAAGCAGCAGCAGCCAGACGCGTGCCACGGGTTCAAGCCTTGATGGCAGGAACACACGCAGACGGCTCACAATAACAAGAATTTTCACCGTTATCCTTAACCCGAGTATCATTGCTTATCAGTTAGAATAGAAACAAGCTATTGGAGGAGGTGAACAGTGTAAAACAAACAAGAGAACAGATATGGATTTAAAGGGACTCATTACCTTACAGAACTTTGAAGTAAGCAATAGGATGGGTAAGGAGGCAAAAATCCTGGGTGTTTTGAAGAGTGTGCGAAAAGAAGGGTCATTGTTTGTGAGGAGAAAGGTGAGTACGTTTGCTGGAATGATAGTCTGGCAGTGATGTATGGATGCGTACCTTGGGCCCTCAATTCAAAAGAACGGAAGAGGTGGACATGTTGGAAATGGGATGCCCGAGGACTGTGTGGTGTATGGAATGACAGTATAAGAGAGAAGTGTGATAGTAAGCTGGGTGTGACTGAGAAAGGTTAGCGCTGATATAGTTTGGACACATAGAGATGGATGAGTAAAGAGAAGCTGACTAAGAGGATATAAGTGTCAGAAGTGGAGGGAGCAAGGAGGAGAGGGTGAACGAAAAGAAGACAGAAGGATGGAGCAAAAGCAGTTTCGAGTTATCGGGGACTGAATATTCAAAAAGGATTGAGACTTGCTTGGGATAAAGAGAATTGGAGTGCTGCGGTATATAGGGGGCGAAGTTATATCAGTGGACTGAATGAAGCAAGGCATATGAAGTGGGTCTGGGGAACCTCGGAATGGTCCATAGGGCTTGAGCATTGATGGGGGATTGGTCTCGATGCATGAGACATGACAGCTAGTGAGTGGACGTTAACAAAAGAGGCCATTCTTTCATTTGTTCCTGATGCTTCCTTGATAATGGTGGAAACTATTAGCAGGTGTAAAAAACTATTATTATCATTATTAATATTATTATCATCAATAAAATTATTATCATTATTATTATTATTGTTATCATTATCATTATTATCATAATTGTTATTATCATTATTATTACTACCAATACCATCACCACCTTTCTTCTTAGTATTATTATCATCTTGACCAGTGTACGTTGCCTGTGGAGGAGGTAGGCAGCATCTCCTGCTGGAGGTTAATGGTCGTGATCCGGCCCGAGGCTGAAAATCTCACGACCTTTGGCACACGATCTGATGATTGAACAAGACTCAACATCCAGTTTTTTCTTTTTTCTTTTTTTTTCTTTTTCCCAGGACCTCTTATTCCACGCAATATTTTCTATGTAGTTTACCTCCTTGATTTCGGCTTATTATGGAGAGTGTTAGGCATTTGGGTTATGTAATGCCTCACCACGCTTCAGGCTCTTCAGTGTCTGTTTGTATTGTATATACCCGTTTTCTGTTGGAGTGTGTTTGTGCCTTGGAATAGACAGACGTTTCTTTGTTTTTTTGGTTGACAGAGGAACGCTGTTTGATTTATGTCATTATGAATTCGCATCGTACTTGTTTCTTTTTCTGCTTGTACTGGCCTGATTGAAGAGTGCTGAAGTGGTGCCCGGAACCACCTTACACCCTCCGTGTCAGTAGGCTGTAGACAGCAGCCGCCCAGGAGAGTACTGCCCTCCTGACTTAATAGTGTTGAAGTGATGCCCAGAACCATCTTGCACCCTCCGTGTAAGAATTGGTGGTCTTACTTCCTGTTTCAAGCCTAAGGTACCTGGGAAGTCTGAACATCTTTCTGTTTGCATTACACACTTATCCTGTTCATTTCGAATTCCCTATCTTCTAATTCTTTGCCTTCTCCCTTCTCTCCGTATAGACAAATCAGTACAGGGTGTTTTATAAGTCCGTACTCATGCGTAAAATTAAATACCTTTAGTTAGATGTTCAGATTGCCTGCTACAAACCTGCATACGTGTCTGTGTATGCTAGTTCATATCATGCAATTTAAACATATGTTGAATTAAGGCAGAGAGCAAATTTTGCCTTTGCGTCTGGACTTTTGAGACATTTGCACGAACATGGAAGAGTCCAGGAAGCTTTTTGCCCTTAATTTCCAACAATTGGAGGTGCGAGGAGACTCCATCAACCCCTCCCATAACGCCTATCCCCCTTGAAAACCCAATTTTTTGCTATTTATTTCACCAACTTTTTGCTGTCTTTTTACTAACATTTCGTGGTTTCAACATCATCTGCGCTGTATCATCTTAATATCGTACTGTTAGTGTATACTAGGTCTTCAGATATTATTTTCATTAACTCCTTACACATCTTCAGCTTCAACCATCACTCGCTACTCAAATTCAAACGAGAAATGTTCGCATATCCCAACTCCAGCACGTTTTTTGCACACCTCTTGGTCATGGCATTTCCAGACTTTACCTCAACTGGCTTAATGTTTATCTCATCTTCTCTCCCAGATCCACAATACAAGCTTCATGACTTCCTGAAGACGATCTAGATGTCAATCCGTTACGAGCCTGTGACATCCTGAACTGATACATCTCATCTACTTCTCTTGCAATCCCACAATCCTCTTAGCCTGTGACACCTTTCTCGTTTTCAAGCTGAGTTCTTCCATCTAAGGAAATTTCACCATAGCACCGTGGTTAATGAATGGAATCTTCCCACGCTAATAGTCGGAGTAAGGGAGGGGGGGGGGGTGGATTTGAAACCCCTCACGTTTTCCATTCTTAATGATCTGGAGCAAATTACCCACCACCCCTACCCATATTCCAGACCGTCACGAACCACTCTTCCAGCACTCTGGATCTGTTTTTTTTTCCTTTCACCTCTAGACCATCGCGCTGAAGTTATACAATGTTGCCACCAGCAATGTTCTTCACCACGCAAGTTCTTTTGGCTCCCTCCTGTAAACGCCAGAATTGGCACTTTGAAATCGCTGACTCTGGACTAATTTACATGAGTAATTTGTTCACATTTCCCATTGAAAGACTGCTATCTCTCATCGTGCGACTCTCCTGTCTCTACTTTAGCTTGCAGCAGAGGTAATTGCTGTGAAGATCGAGATATATGTCACTTCTTCATCTGTTTCTTCCCCCGAACTGTGCCTCAGCCACTCCACCCAAAGGATATTTTGGACAAGGGACCTAACATATCGAGCTTGGAAAAACCTTCCTCCTCTGCCCCACATTCAGATTTCATTCTGGCCCGAAATTTACGATGTTGTTCGTGAGGCGAAGCGCTGCGTCATGCAAGGGAAGTGTGGCAACTTCTGCTCTCCTTCCTCTGGGAGGCGTCTTTCGTCACTAGTCAAGAGCATCTCTCGCAACTCCAGTCGCACCACCTTTTCCTTCGCTTTTCCATTTTGTCTCCGCTACACCAGCGTCTCATAATGAGAATTCCGATGCTTTTTGGTTACTTATTATATTCTGACTCCACCTTGGATGAGTGTAAAATTCCTTTCAACGCATTAAGTACCTCCTTACTAACACTTTCCTTTGTCTCTTTGTCCAGTCCACGTAACACTTCACTCTCTCTCTCTCTCCTGACGCAAGCAGGACGCATATGAACCAAACTGCAAGTAGCGCCTACTCGTGTTTTGAAGTTAAGTGCTTATGAACTTGCCCCCGTGTGTGCTTCCCTGTTCTACTGGGGATTAGAAACCAGGTCGTGTCCTGTTTCTTGGAAGGACATATTAGACATATTAGTACCTCTGATCAGAAACTAAATCATTTCCTGCTTCTTTGAAACATACATTGGCATAGCCTATCCCAGAGAAGGTTTACCATTCGAACTCTCCCGAATACTGTCCTATGACTCTGTCTTTCGCTGCATTAGGGGTCTCTCCAGTCTCTCCTCGACTCCTATTTCCTCAGCCATTTTCAATATCACAGTCTTCTCTTCAGTCATTTATATTGCTATATTGAGGCGATATCCACAGGTGATGTCTTTTCTTACGTCCCCTATCTCTAGTCAATCCCTTTTTCCAACGATGCTAATAATACCTGGTCATCCGCTTTGGGAGACTTGGGGGATCCTGTGTTGTTGCTCTTGGTAAACTGAAGAATGCTTTTTGGTTGGGTGTGACATCACGGCATGGTCTCCCACTTCTCTTCTTTTGACTTCATTTTCCTCAGTTTACTTCCCTTATCCACATCTCTGTGGCCGATCCGTTCCTGTGACTGTTGATGGATCACCTTTTCCGTCTATTCCTGTTGACAGCGATACTGTTAGGGTTTTGTCCCCGTTTTCTACGCAGCTCCAGCATTTCATGAACGATATAATGCCTTCGCTAAATAACGAAAGACACCCTTGTGCAGACGACTCGCTACTGCACTCTATCAGTTATTTCAAATTCTCATCATCTACTCTTTCTCAATCTACGTCTCGTCTTGTCTCGTCACAAATACACTCAGCTTTGGACAGGTCTTTCCAGTGGGGTAGACATAGTCTAACCTAGTTAAGCTTCACATCTCTTAAGGCCAGTTTCACATTCTGCCGACTCCGTAATGCCACAACTCATCATAACAAACATACTTGTCATCACCGTAACATTTAACCTATGTTGCAAAACCCCACATTACACAAATAGCCAATTCTGTCTCTTGAGAAACTGAATGTGTTGTTGATAGAATCTCGGAATCTGACCCCAAAACTTGACCTGCTTGTCTTAGGTTGTGGGTGTTCATTCTCTTCTCCTCTTGATAACACTTCGGTTTCTGCTCTCGAGATCTGGTTGCTTTTGTCTCCCCGACATTTAGATAGACCAACAATAGTCGGCAAGCCATTGCGTCCTGTGATTCCTGTGCGGCTATTGGCGACGTTATGATGTGTGTTTCTTAACTTACGCAACCAAGCTTTGGAACTTTACGTTCTCATATCTCTTTTAACAACTGCGTTCTCTTCCCATATCTCTATCCCGTCTGCCCTCTTTACACATTCCAGACTTGGCCTCGATGAAGATATTTAACTGCGATTGAAGCATGTGCATGTGTACACGTAGACTTTTTTGGGTCTCGTTGTATACCACTCGCCTTTACGCCCTCTTAGACTGTACTCAACTCTAAATGTAAAGTTTTTCGTGTCGACACCTTCGCAGACTGATTACTATTTGTGATTACCATTTTTGTATTACAGGGAGAGAGTCTTACACTCGTGATGCCCTGTCTCTTAAGCTTTTATGTATGAACCATGTCTTTTATTCCTATGTGCACACACACACACACACACACACACACACACACACACACACACAACACACACACACACACACACACACACACACACA
>JAYMFT010065072.1:0-14772 GCA_038088735.1 Panulirus argus | reverse complement strand
CAGGAGACCCTCCCCAGGGTCTGCGTACACCTACACCCGGAGGGGGAGGGGGGGGGGGAACGTGGTAGACCCGTCAGCCCAGTTTTTTAACCCCCCCCCTCCCACCAACCCCCCAGCTGTACACATGCTGGGCACACTGCACTAAACTTAAGGTCACCTTGATATGCTATGTAAGGTCACTAATAGCTTGCCTCCAGGCAGACCACTTTATATGCATATAATCTGTTATCTTTAATTCCTAACTGCCTAACAAATGGTCTCATTTGGCCACATCCACTCCATAGCTTTTATTTATAATGCAGCGAAAGCAAATCCTATTATCCACAAGCTGGTATCACAGATTACGCCAAGGCTTACCTGCACCACTTCATATGCCTTCTTTTTTAAACACGTCGCCCCCAGTATACCACATTGATGGAATTCATTCCAGCCGACGTCGGCTTTTCGCCCTCCTGAATGTTCTGGCTCAATGACCAAAAGCCATTTTCACTCCACTCTTCCATTTTCCTGCTCGTTCTCTTCCTCAACCTTGTTCCCTCCACTTCTGACACAAACATCTTTCTTCCGTCATTTACTCGAGCCATTTACTCGAGTCATTTACTCGGCTTTCTCTCAGTCTATGAGACTGTGGTGCCTACCGCACCTCTATGTGACACTCATACCTCACACGATCCAGTCTCCTCACACGACATATCCTTCTTAGGCATTTGATTTCCAGTATATCCACCCTCTTCCTTTCCCTTGCTTTTAGGACCCAGGACCGTGACATCCGTCCAGTACTGTCGGGGCCACCATGTCTTCAGGCACACCCACTGTTGTCCCAGGAGACGCTGCCCGCTCCCGCCATGAGCTCCTCAGTGCATCTCACTCTCTCTCAGATGGTTCCATCAGGAACATCGTCACTCTCAGGTACGTGAAACATGATCACGACAGTGAGTATGACAAAGTGGCATTGGCAGTGACAGCAGCTTAAGTTCAGGCACAGCAGTGCAGCAAAGGCTGGCAGTAGGTGCATGACATGTGTGTATGACAAGGAGGAGCCTTGTCACGATGGCTTCTCCTTCGTGAGTATGTTACGTTCTTGGGCTCCTGTCTCCTCCGACAGTCGTCTCCCTCTGGGACTCTCCATCATTCGTGTCATCCCTGGTCTCTCCAACAATCCTCATCGCGGGGTTCTCTAACAGTCAGCTCCCCCAAGGGGTTGTCCAACAATCACCACTCCCCGGGGTCCATCAACAGTTATATCTCCTTAGGATTCCCCAGCATTCATCTACCCCTAGGGGGAGAGAGGGGGACGGTCTCCGATACCCCTTTCCTCCTGGGGTTCTCCAATAATCCTCTCTCTCCCCTTGGGGGTTCTCCAACAATCCTATCTTCCAAGGGGTTCTCCAGGACTCCTACCCCCACGTGGATGATCTCCAACACTCCTCTTCCCTCAGGGGTGTTCTCTCGAGCACTCATGTTACGAGACCGAGTGAAGATTTACCCTTTGACCTTTGTCCAGAACGGGGGACTCCCCTGTGGAATGTTATTTTTTTTTCTCACCTCAGGAAGAGGAAAAAAAAAAAAAAAACAGAGGCCTGAGCGACTAGTTCCTGCGCCGCACCGGAGGACGGGGCCCGTGTGATACAAATGTCTTCATGTGCTATGAAGGAGTAGGAATGATGGGCGTTTTAAAGGGATCTTTAGGGTTGAACGGAAGTACTGATAATGGCTTGTTAAGGATTTTAGGGGCTGTACAAGATTTTAGGTGCTGTAAAGGATTTTATGGGATGTATATAACACTTTAGGAGTCGTAAAGGACTTTAGGGATTCTACAGGGTTTTTAAGGGTTGCAGTAGATTCTAGTACTTTCAAAGGGGTGATGATAAGGTTTTAAGGGATTCGGGGTCTGTCTCTTCGCGTGTCTCTGTCTATACCTCATATTCTGTCTCATTCTCTGTCTCTCCTTCACATTCTGTCTCTGTCCTTCGCCTTTTTTCACTCTCCCTCTCTTTCTCCTTCACGCTCTGACTCACACTGACACACATACACTTTTCCTCTCTTTCTCTTTCCGTCTGTTTGTCTTTCTTTCTGTCTGTCTGTTTCTCTAGCCTCAGACGCACTTAAAGACGTTCCTGGTCACATGACCTTTACACCAGCAGGGGGGAAACCCCCGGACAAAGAGATCACAGGTTTTTTCTCCCAACATGACTAAGAGACTGTCTCATGCACATGCTTCATGCTCCTTAAACCAACCCCTCCCTATTGCCGTGTCCTGACCACACACCACAAATCCCCCTCCTCCCTCTATCTCTCCTCAGGAGATTAAATCCCGATGTTGTTAGCTACTGTCACAACAAACATCTCTCCTGAGTCGCCAGCGTTAAACCAGTCGTTCGTATTCTTCATAATACTTCGTCTTGCTTCACTAAGTGTTCTGCTGGAGCCTCCCGAGTTGACAGAAGATAGAGGGCCAGTGATTCCCCACTGTATATATATATATATCTGTCTAGTGCAGCTTCGGTGTGCTACGTTTGTTTACGTAAAAAGTTCTCTCGCGCCCGTCATGGTGTAAGACACACGCGGTTTATTGGCGTGGAATAAATGTGATTTATTTTGTCTCTCGGCACCTTGGGAGGAGTTGTGGGGAGTTGTAGTCTGACACCTTGGGAGTTGCAGATCACAACATTGTTGTGTTTTGCGTCTCGTCATCTTAGTAGAGATGTTCTTCTGGTGTCCGAGGATTACATGACTATAGGGATTAGCTGTGTTCTGGGATTACATGACTATAGGTCCGTTCTGAGATTATAGCAAGTTTGTTGTGATTTGTGTGTGTGTGTGTGTGTGTGTGTGTGTGTGTGTGTGTCTGTGGGTTTTTGTTCTAAGCTAACACCATCGGAGATAGATATCTCTTTGCGTTCAGAGCTCACAACACGAGATTGTTAATCTTGTTAACATGAAGACCAAGTGTCGTGTACGAGAGGCAGCGGGTAGATTAGCGAGTGGGTGTGGCGGAGGAGGAGGAGGAGGAGGAGACACAGGGAATCCCAGAGGAGGAGACAGCGTAGATTATTGTGGAATGTTCAGAGATGAAGTTGAGGGGGGGGAGTGAGGGTGGGTTCCTGCAGTCATGGGGGGATGTTGGTACCATGAAGTGGCTCATGGGGACGGAGGGACGGGAGGGAGATTCTAACTTCCTGACATTCAGGTTAATAGCTAACCATGTGTGGGTAACCAAGCCCAATCACTGTGTCTGAGATGCTGTGATTCAACTGATTGTATCGGGTGATTCGATTAATCCCCGTGATTGAATTGGGTCGCGTGATTCGATTGTTCTCTCTCTCTCTCTCTCTCTCTGTGTTCTTGAGGGGCGACGGCATATCATCTCCGTCGGTCCGTCACAGTTTGCATATATCTGCATGTCGTCTCGACCTCTGCAGTATGTCTGGTTCGTTGGTGAGGGAGGGAGGGGGGTCTTATTAGTCCTGCTGGACTATATATAGCTACAGGTATCTTCCTGGGTGGGTGGTTACCGACACGGTAGTTTGGGCTACGCTATCATATGCACGATGCGCAGAAGCGTCTGTAGAAAATTCATGCAACAACTTCGAGTATATAAGAGTGAAAAAAATTTTCAAGTAAGGTTAATTCAGTTATGCTTGCGATTATGAAAACGTAATTAGATTAGATCAAGTTAGGGGAATTCTAACTGCCACTTAGACCTAAGGAGATGATACAAATATGTGGTTCATTTACTGAATGATCAGAAAATGTAAACATTTTTTTATGCCACAGACTGATAATGCACTTATTGACAATGAAAATACTCAGTAACTTAAGGTCTGCTGGAGTCCACGCACTCACTACTACACGATGCACTCATACAACACACAATGTGCTTCAAGAGTTATGAATACAAAACGCACTCAAGCACTCACGCACTTGGATGCACTCACCTTTCATGGTGCTCTGAATTTAGTGCACTTCATATGAAAGCACACACTCTGCCAACGCACTTCCGACCTCTCACGACAGAGTCGTCATTTTGCATTTAGCCTCGTATTGCGTCCACTCACCGCTATACCATTCGTTGCCACTATGCTACTCACAACACACTCAACACACTCAACACACATGCTGCAAGTCGCTGTCCTCTACACACACTTTTTTTTTTTAGAACGCACTCGGGCAACACAAGACGGACGACGCACAACCAACGCACTCACCCCGACGTGAGCTGTCAACAGGGCGCTGTGTCCCCACACACACGGGGGGGGGAGGGGGGGGAGAGAGAGAGAGAGAGAGAGAGAGAGAGAGAGAGAGAGGGAGACGTGGCCCAATTGCGGTTGGCTGCTGACTCAGGAATTAATCTGATGTTGACGAGTCCCTGACGCGGGTTGGGCACTCTGTGTCAAGTTCCATTTAAGAGCTCTTGAGCACGACGGTGCACTCCTTAAGCACGACGGTACGTTCCTTAAAGACGACAGTACGATACTTAAGCACGACGGTACGATACTTGAACGCGACGGTACGACTCTTGAGCACGACGTTACGATACCTGAGCACGGCGTTACGATACTTAAACACGACTGTTATAATACCCTGGGGTCGTCTCATTGTGGTCAAAAGGGACAGGTTCATCTCTCTGCTTCTAAGAACTCAGGGGAGGTCAGAACCTTATGGTGGTCTGAGTTGAGGGCAAGGCAGGAAAGTTTTGTGCTTCCTCCGAGGACGTGAGATAAGGATACAGTAAGAGGTCCTGTTGTGACCCTCCGGGGACGTGAGTTGAGGACACAGCAGGAAAAGGTCTGTGTGTCCTGTGAGGAGGGTGAGTTGAGGATACAGCAGGGGATTTATGTACCATCATCTTTCAAAACAGTTAGTCACTTCGTACACAGAGATCTCGATCACCACCGAGTCTTTGGCGGATAAAATAGTCTTTACTCAGTGCGGAAGCTCGTACCGGACGCTGCTGTGTGCTGGGGTCACAGCATTGAAGGATTCCGTAAAATAAGAGTTGTAAAATTTGCGACAAAAAAGAATTTGCTTCCTTACACTCTATGCTTTAGGAGTAGTGCTATCCCTTCCTTAGCTCATATCCTCTGGCAACTCTTCTGTTTTTTATATTCTCTGTAAATTCAAGATACCAGGACTCCCTGTGTCAGGACACAAGAACGTCTACACAATTTCCGTTCGTTCCAGACTCGTTTATGCCTCCTCAACAGGGTTTTTCCTTCAAGCCCACGCACAAGTATTTACAACTGTATAGCATTCATAGCAGCTTTTAATTCATGGGTCTCCAAAATTTATAACCCTTCATGAATAACTTTCACCCATGATTCACAATTATCTAAATTCCCGTCATTTCTACTTCAAAAGCTATATATGATGAAAAATTCTATTCCATATGATTCACTTTTAGATACGGTTGGACTTCGAACCCAAATTTACAGCCATGAATCACAGCTACCCGCGAATCACATCAATCTATGTGTGATTCTCCAGCTCCTTCCCCCAAGTCATAACCACGCGTCATGAGTATGCGAAACAAACATTAAATTTCCTTTCATGAGAAGTTCAATTGGTCTTGGCGTGTAAATTGGGTGATTTAAGTCCTAGTAATTAACTACCTCTTTGTGACGTTTAGATGATTAAGATAATTAGTCGTTCTGGGACGTTGGGGTAAATACCTGACCTTTCCTAGCTAATTACCTTGTAAATTAGTTGTTATTCATTTACCTGCTTAGGCCATTAAGTCAGTGGAATAAACAAACATATGGAGAGAGTTTTGCGAATGATTAGAGTCATATTGTCGAAGTTCTGTTCTGTTCAGCTCTAAGTCAAAGTCACAGAACATTTTTAGCGGATATGTTATAAGGTAAATCATCTAAGTACGACGGTACGACCCTTGAACAGGACAGAAAGACCCTTGGACACAACGGTACGACCCGTGGACACGACGTTACGACCCTTGAACAGGACAGAAAGACCCTTGAACAGGACGGAACGACCCTTGGACACGACGGTAAGACCCTTGAACAGGACGGAAAGACCCTTGGACACGACGGAACGACCCTTGAACAGGACGGAACGACCCTTGAACAGGACGGAACGACCCTTGGACACGACGGTACGACCCTTGTGTAAGATTAAGATGGCCTGGCCATTGACCTTTTCCTTGAGGGTCAGATTTAGGTGCTTGACCTTAACAAGCTTCCAGGCCGAGTTTAAGTGTCTCTTTATAAGCTTGATTGCTTTGTTACAGTCAGCGTCAGTTCATTCAACCAACTAGTCCACCGACCGTTGTTCCGTTTGGAGACGTAAACGGGTCGTTTACGTAAACGGGCCGTTTATTAGTGGTCTTGTAAACGGTTGGACTTCCCAGGTCAAGATCTCACATTAGAATCATAAAATGACCCCTCGACTTGACACGAGGTCACTCCAGTTACATCCCATGGTATAAGAGAAGGTAAAAGTCCTCACTTCTCAAAGTCCTTTTGGCTTCCAGTCTCACGTTCTTTTGGCTTCCAGTCTTACGTCATTTTGGCTTCCAGTCTCACATCCTTTTGGTTTCCAGTCTCACGTCCTTTTGGCTTCCAGTCTCACGTCCTTTTAACTTCCAGTCTCACTTCCTTTTGACTTCCAGTCTCACGTCCTTTTGGCTTCCAGTCTCACGTCTTTTTGGCTTCCAGTCTCACGTCCTTTTGGCTTCCAGTCTTACGTCATTTTGGCTTCCAGTCTCACATCCTTTTGGCTTACAGTCTCACGTCCTTTTGTCTTCCAGTCTCACGTCCTTTTGACTTCCAGTCTCACGTCCTTTTGGCTTCCAGTCTTACGTTCTTTTGTCGTCCAGTTTCACGTCCTTTGGATATGAGGGATAAATCCAGTGACTTGAAAAAAAGGAACCTTAGTGCCTCACACTGAATAACAACGTCGATGAATATTCCAATTGAAAACCATTCCAATCCATCGTACGTCAGATTTGGGTCATTTTTCCCGAGTTGCGTGTCGGATCTACTAACGCTACTGCGAATCTTAATAACAAATTAGATGAAATACCCAAAAGATACGGTTGTCTTTGCACTGTGCGCAAACAGGATAGACTTTGTTTTTAATGGGTCTATATATTTATGCCGCTGGTCTTAGTCCACAAGATATGTATATAGTCTTTCATGCTTCATCTCATCCTAAACTGCGTTAGGAGTGGACTTGAGGCCTTTAAAGACTTACTGGAAATCACTCTTTGATTACCAAAGTCGCACACAGCAACCGAGAAGCTTCCGAGTGACGTAACGCGTGGAGTGTGAGCCAAAATCCAGTCTGCTATACAGACACACTCGGTCGCCATTCCCACACGCACTCCACGTCCATCTTATTCACCTTCCGCGCCCGCACACCACGCCTATACAGTCACCTACACGCCTACACACTCGCCAGCCACATCCTGGAACGCCCATTTATCAGTCACACACACACACACACACCTTCAGTGAGAATAGCAAGTCACTTCACAGCGGAAGTCAGCCCGTGTTGAGGCTGCGGCCAGAGCTGGTGCTGGAAGCCTGAAAGACGCAGGTTGGAGGTGCTGGAAGCTTGAAAGACGCAGGTTGGAGGTGCTGGAAGCCTGAAAGACACAAGTTAGCGCTGCTGGATTCCTGGAAGACACAGGTTGGCATCTGGGATCATACAAGGGGCTTCCAATGAAAGATTTTTTTCACGGAAAGAGGAAGTCAGCAGCCGGTGATGCTAACATGTTCTGTCCATCCTTACTACTCCTTCCTTACGTCTGACTACTTTCAGTTCTTCATATCTTCTTCTTTACCTTTCACTTATTCTTCTGTCCTTTCTTACTAACCCTTTCTCACGTCGAGTTATCCCCAATTCTTTTCCAGTTATCGCACGAATCCTTCCATATAGTCTCTTATCCCTCTTTACTGTCTCTTATCCTTCTTGCTATCCCTGGTTCTTCTCTTGGCTATACACGTACGTCACCCCCCAGATATCCCTAAGGCCCTTGTAGACTATCCATCACGAACCACCATACTGTCCGTCATACGTCTCCAGACAATCAGTTCATCTCCTCCCTGACAGTTCCTAAGTCTCTCCCTGACTATCCCTCAGAGCCTCCTTAACTATCCATACATCTAGATCTCACCCTAAGGAGTTCTTCATTGTTTCTCACTATCGTTAAACCTACTTATGTCTTTTACCCTCAGTCTAACCTCACTTATATCACCCAGTAACGAGTGGCCTTAAGTGGAAAGTAAGTAGCGTACTGCTGGCGACAGATGATAGAAAATGGCTAGACTGTGGATGGAAAAGAGAGAAAATAGAACATCAAATAGGGGTTTAAACAGGATAGGATGAAGTGGTTGAATAACAGAATCCCAAGCCAGACCCCTACGCGCCATAACCTTGAAATAACAACGTCTTCCCGTCCTAACTTTACTATGGACGACCCGAGACAGAAATAGTTCCTCTTGAGGTGGGCGGGGGGCGCTATTCCTAGCCAATTACATCGGATGGTGCGGAGGCTTTCTGGCGATTCCGTACTCTCTGGGTGGGAGTGGGAGGGGGTCTAGTTGCATTATCCTGTTAACTGACTTACACACACACACATGTATATATATTATATGACAGACAGGCAAAGACGGGAGGGCAAAGCATCTCCGCACTTATTGTTCAATTCATCTTAAAGACAGACAGAATTCCTCACAAGTAGGTAGATAATGTCATTTAGGTAAACCTTGGCGAACGAGCTTAACCTCGTGTGTGTGTGTGTGTGTGTGTGTGTGTGTGTGTGTGTGTGTGTGTGTGTGTGTGGAATGACCACTTGCCTCCCCTGTACCTTGGACGGTCATGAGACAGTATCTTAGTTCAGCGTCCTCGTTCAGCCAATAGCGTACAGTGTAGTATATCTGTGTGTCATTTATTTTCGTTATGTATTTACGTGTTTTGTAAGACAATGAATGATAAGCTTCTTATGTATCTTAGAATTTTTACTTGTTGAGTAAAGCTGACCATGATGTATGTGTTTATGTTTTTTATCACTTTTTGTGAGAAATCAAGTGACAGGTGACGGCCTGAAGTAAGCTAGTAAGTGACGGGGTGACGGTGTAAATCATGATGGGTGACGGTCTGAATGAAGTGACTTGATGCTCTGAATCAAGTGACGGGGTGACGGCCTAAAGTGAGTGACGGGGGTGACGGTCTGAATCACGTGACGTGATGGTCTGAATCAAGTGACGGGGTGTCGGCCTAAAGTAAGTAAGTAAGTGACGGGGGGGGGTGACGGTCTAAATCACCTGACATGATGGTCTGGACTGGTCTATTTCCCGTCACCGTCTATCGTCAGGTTTCCACTACGCATCCAACTCCGTAACTTTGAATTAGACGAAGATATTTTTGGTCGGCTCAAATGTGTACAGCCTTAGCGGACCACTTCCTTACCCTAAAGTTAACGGTTCTTATGCAAACTTCCAGCCGAGTTTTCTACAAGGAAAAGGAAAACAGTTTTGGGGCGAGTTGTGTATTTTTAGATATCCTCTGATGAAGTGTTTTTCCCTTTTTTTTTTATGATGCAGTTGGTATTTTCAGTAGGGCACCCGTAATGCTATTTCCAGGATGATGTGTGGAGAGAGAGAGAGAGAGAGAGAGAGAGAGAGAGAGAGAGAGAGAGAGAGAGAGAGATGACCCTGAACATTGGTTGGCTGGTCTATCGCCTCTGCTCTGACGTAGATACTGATATGAGATGAGAGTTATTTATTCCAGTATGATATATGATTTACCTCTCACAGGGAATGATAATGATAGTAGTCCTAGTGATAGCAGTAGTAGTAGTAGTAGTAGTAGTAGTGGTAGGTATAATGATAGTATGGTCATCACCATTAGTGATAATTCTTAGTATTCATTTATTGCATTGATAAGGATACTACTTCTGCTACTACTGCTGATACTACTACTGCTAATACTTCTGCTACTACTACTACTACTACTACTGCTACTACTGCTACTTCTGCTACTACTACTACTACTACAACTGCTACTACTGCTACTAATACAACTGCTACTACTACTACTACTGCTACTACTACTACTGCTACTACTGCTGCTGCAACTACTACTTCTACTACTACCACACTCCCGTGTTTGGATAACGAGGCATCCTACTCTCACGTTCGGATGATAAGATAATACAACACTTTTAATCTTCGGATAAGTAGAACCTCTCCATTCAGATGGGTTCGTTCTTAAATGTTGTACGTGTTGGGGGAAACAGACTTCTCCTCCTCCAGGCGATAACCTCGTCACAGACCATCAGGTCTTCTGTTATCTGTCCTTCCCACGTACTGTCCGTCCGTTGTCCATGACAGACTACCTGGAAAGGCTAGAAACAGTAAAGCTGGTCATTCACAATATTTCGGGATCAAGTTCACACGAGTTTCAACTTCGTTTGGAAGTTGCTGTTTGTCATGTTAGGGTAAATGTGTTTTCTCGTGCTTCCTCCCCTCGCGTGTGTGTGTGTGTGTGTCCCTGTCACATTCCCTTCCCTAACCCAGTTTCCTCTTATTACTCTATTTCTCTCCCCATTACCCCATTTTCCACGCCCTGTTTCCGTTTTCTTTCCCATTCCATCAGTCTTTCCCTTTACTCTACCCTGATTTCCTTTCCACATCATCTTTTCCCAATGGACAAGCTCTCTTTGATGTCGAGGGGGAAAGGACCACCAATCAGTACTAAAGCTCAATTACTATCCAACTAATTACTGTCATTAACATCTTGATTGACAGCTTTGCCGATGCCTCGTTTCTCAGGCCACTGCATCCACGACGGTGTCCGGACTCTTATGGTCTTTTTATTAGGACATTTTATTGTATTTTTCTTGGTCTTCTTCCATTATCCAGTTTTGTCTTTTTCCTCCTTTCAACGCGCCGTCTGTGTATGTGTGTGTGGGTGTGTGTGTGAGAGTGTGAGTGTGTTATCGCTGTTTGTCAATGTATATATCTGTTTTTATGCATATGTGCTGTATGATTGTGTTTATTTGTTTGTGCTGTGTGTCTCTGTGTATATTTTAGTGTTTGTGTGAGATTAAGTGAGTTTGCGTGTGTATCATGCGTATTTTTATGTATGTGTGTATGGTTAGTGTGTGTATGTGTTTGTGTGAGTGTTTTGTGTGTGTGTGCGTGTGTGTGTGTGTGTGTGTGTGTGTGTGTGTCCCGGTCTTTACTCGTATGTGTATAGACATACACACACTCTAGGCCCCATGATGTGTAAAAAAGACCCTCCAAGTTATTCATTCGTGGGTGACATATGGACACAATTTATATCCCGTCTCTTGTAAGATATTGGTGAGGGACGGGGTTGTTTGGTGAGTGGGTCAACATCGTTGTGTCAAGACATTCATTACGTTCATGATTCACCTGTACTCACTATACTCACCATGTTATTCATGTCATTCATGGAGCAGTATTGATTGCGGATGAGTGAACTGTGTTGATAATGTGTCCAGACCTGCTGGCTGAGGCAATGGGAGACCACATAGCTTGGGGGTTACTTAGCTCAGGACTAATATAGAAAGATAATTGAGAGGGGGAAGACGAAGGATGCTTGAGGAAGACAAGTGAGAGATATCACCAAAAAGAAATGGTCTCATCCGGGTCAAGAAAATGGATGAAAACAACTGGAAGCTGCAGCGAACAGCTGAGAATTGTCAAGTGAGTGAGGCCAGTTGAGGAAGAAGCTATGGGATGGCTGAGGAAGACAGTTGACTGAGGGGAACTGAGAAACTTTCGCTGAGCCACATCAACGGGTGAAAGAGAGTGATAGTTATACAAGTGAAGAAAAATAGGAGGAAAATATCAAGGCGACGCCACTGGAGGAGGAGAACTGAGGAAAAATAACTAAGAAAAAGTTTCTGAAGATAATGAAGATGGCCGCAACTGAGGATGGACGGGTCATTCAGAATGAATAGCCCGAAGCATCTTCAGGTACGGCAGCTGAGGAGGACCGCCTGAGAGAGAAAGACCAGTGAAGACACATGACTGAGGAAAGAGGAAAAGAGAGGACATTGTCTTGTCGGAGCCGCTGAGGGAGGAAGAGGGCGAGGCCAGGCAGGCACGGAAGCTGGGGGACATTGTAAAAAGAACTTGAAGAACAGCTGAGGGGGAACAGCGTATAGTATAGACAGATGAGAGGAACTGTGACAAGGACAACTGAGAGAAGCGTGTTGAAGGGCAGCTGACGTGGGGCATGTTGGGAAGGCCGATGTTAGCAGGACGAAGGATTCAGGGCTTCAGAAGGAGAGTCGAAGCCTCTTTGATAACGCCGTCCTGTGTCCTCAAGTTGATGACGTAATGATGTGGTCTTGACATTAAGGACTGTTCGTTGGTTAATATATCGGTGACCTTTGCAAAATTTTCCTTCCTTCCAATTCCAAGAAAAACGTTTACATCTTATCGCCACTGGGGGCGTGGCGAACCCAAGGCTCTTCGTAAGTGTGAGGGTTACGGAGTTCATTCCACCATTTTCTGTTCGGATCACTTCGACAGGCGCCTCTCACACACACCTTGGACCGCTTTAGTTTTTTTTTTTTTTTTGGTTCACACACCATCCAAGGACCACTCCATCTACCACCCACACCATCTATCTCCCACACAAACCACTACCTCACGCCATCTTCCTCACTTTTCCAGTCCCACGATTCCATTTTCCTTGGCCTCTTCGTCGTTTCGCTGAGGCTGTCGTCCAGTTGAAGGAGAGTCCGTGAAGTGTGCTGGCACCATGAGCAACAGTCTCCTCCGCTTGATGTTCTTCAGCTGCAGCGCCCAAGAGAAGAATTTCAGACGACGGCGAACTCACTCGCTTCGTTTGAGATCAGACGTCTCGTGTCCTTCTGGCAATGGACGGTGTTCCTTCTAGAGGCGCCCCTAAGACTTGCCATACCTGGCGGAACCTTTGTTCCCTTGCTTGGTGGGCATTCAACGATTTACAGTGCCTTCCGTATGTCGTCGGTTTCAAGTGTGACTTTAAAAGCCAATAATTGAATCGACGGGTTCCGATATGTGGGTATATGTTTTGGTTTTAGACACCTCTCTGTCGCATGTGCTGCCCCAGGGCAACACCATCCACCCCATCTTCGGTGCTTGTTGCCTGGTTGAAACACAACGAACCCCCATGACCGGTTTTCTCGCCTGGTTGACTTCAACAACCCTCTCTGTCTTTGCCGTTCGAGATAAGAAGATTCGGTGCAAGCTTCGGACCGGGCGAGTTCCAAGAATGCTAATCTGTGACTGTTCACCTCCACGTGTCGCATGGATAAGAACTGCGTGGGTACAGCGATAGGGAAAACCTACGGTTCGACCCCCAGGCGACAAGGGGAGAGCTGTGAGCTCGCCGTTGGGAATTCCCTAGCGGGAGGAGCGTCAGCAGCGACGTACTCTCACTCATTCTCAGCGGATGTTTGGCGACAAGCAGCGGCTGTGGCGTTCTTATTGGTGGGGCTCTGGTGCTTTGCTTGTTTGTGAGCCTGTGAAGAAGACGCTGATGTGGAGAAGGATATTTTCAACTTGTCCTTATGGCAAACGTTAATAAGAGTGAACGGAAGCCTCCTTCCTGTAGGAGCACGTCAGCCATCAGGACGCTGGGAGGAGTGGAAGGTACACAGGAGGATTCAGGGCCATCCTTTTGAGGCTCTGTAGACACTGACGCCATCCATCCTGACCTACGGGAACGCGTCCCCTTCCTCCACCGGCAGCAGTCGGACCTTGGGATTCGCCAGGCTATAGTCTTCACACGGCCCCCGTCCTTGGCACGGACTCTTGTCCTTAACACGGCCCTGTCCTCCTGTTCCTTTCTGTCACATGATTTTGTCACCGATGAAGAAGACGTGTCGGTCACACGTCATTCCTGCCAGTTCAAGTCTGCATTGCAAATGCGAAATACAGTGATTCCGTGGTTCACGTTTTGCACAGACATACCTGGGCTCTCTTCACACTCACACACACACACACACACGCTTTGAGAGGTTCTTGCAAGACCCAGCACAGCGTGTGGATGTCTCAGGAAAGTACTGTAGGGGAGTCAGCTCGCGGGAAGCTTTAAGACGGTCTCTCAAAATTTGCGGGACACACCTTTTGGGCCTGGGACAGCAGTCAGGTCATCGGTACAGGAGGTGGACCACCGGGACTTTCCGTTAGTCTCTGTGGGACAAGAGGGGACGCGCGGTTTAATGGTGAGAGATAAGGTCCTCCTTGAGACAGTGTAGGGCCTTTGCTCGGCTGCAGGGTGGGCTAGGTTAAGTTAGTGTATGGTAGCTTTGTTAAGGAAGTCCTGAGGAAGGGCGTGAGGGAAGGGAATGGTGTGCTGGAAGGTGTGTGTATGTGTGTGTGTGTGTGTGTGTACTTGCTAACTATATCTTGTGGAAAAGAGTGAATTGGAGCCCGTAAGATATGGGGCGGAAAAATAGAGGGAATAATAATGAGGGCTGGTTGTTGGAGAAGGACGCAGAGGAGGACCAGCAGCAGTAAGGGCTGGCTGGAGGAGCCCACAGGAAGGGCCCTGAGCACGGTATTTCCCTAGCCACGGCCCTTGTCACCCCGGGCCTGGTGTCAGACAGACCCTCCCCGCCAGCGGTACCGTTTGTTGGTCCGAGACGTGATAAACTTTTACATTACATAAGGAATTGCGTCATAACCATGGATGTTTACTACAGGTGCATGGCATATATATATATATATATATATATATATATATATATATATATATATATATATATATATATATATATATATA
>JAYMFT010065061.1:0-14773 GCA_038088735.1 Panulirus argus | reverse complement strand
GTGTGTATGTGTGTGTGTGTGTGTGTGTGTGTGTGTGTGTGTGTGTGTGTGTTCATATTTCCCTAAAAGTCAGTTAGACTTAGATATAAAAGCAGGACATTTTTCTCTATAACAATTGCGCTAATCAGTCTTATTAAAGCCTCCAATTCTTTTGACTATGTAAGATACACTGCTGTTATTCGTGTCACTGTCTATTTGTCCTACGTATTAGATATGACACATCTAGATAAGCCTCAACAGCCAGGGAACAATCCTCTTACTGGCACATGTTCGACTACTATCACCTGCAAACATAACACAAGTGCTTACTTGAACATCTGTCCTTATTTACTAAGTCTCCATGATATGTTTTTGGTGTAGGCAGTCTCCATGAAATGTTGTTGAAGAACATATCGTCTATAACAGCAGAGAATGCCACAATTTTGTCCTTGCTTGTGCGTAGAGTTTACACAGAGTTGTGCAGTAGAATGACGCACAACGCTAGATCATCGGGTGTCCTTCTGGGGCTATTTGAGACAGTGGAAGAGGACATCAAATAAAAAAAAAATAAATCCTTAAAGTAAGAAAAGTCATGGCTTAAGGAATCAAGAGAAATACCCGTAAAGTTTATATGTAAGGTAGAGGCCAGAAATGTTGTCAGTTGTCGACTTGAAGCGAAGCATATCTCAAGCCCATTCTTAAATTTGTCTTCGGTGTTGATGTCAACTACTCTGACTGGTAGATCACTCATCAGGAGCCTTGTTGAACGAAACGGCCCTTGCGTCATTCGAAGGGGTTACGCTTTCCCACTAGTTTGTATCCTTATTTACGAATGAAATTAGACTGATGTTCTAGCCATATTACCTGTAGCGAAACGATAAAAGCTTATAATAATCCTGATTACCTGTGCGAAATCACCAATTTGTCTAGTCCTTCCTGAGGTGAATGATTTTTATGTCGTCTGGTTGGTTGCCAGGGAATCATCCTGGTTGCCTGCTGATGTACTCACTCCGTTTTGTCTGTTTTGCTTGAAGCAGGGCGACCAAAAGTAAACATAAAATTCAAAGTGGGGGCGCACTAGTGAACTGTAAAGAGCGTGGGTATGTTTCTTACAAATGAATTCAACGCTCCAGCTATACAGCCTAAAATTTTGTTCGCTCTTTTTGCTGTTCCTATACACTGCTTACTTAGCTTTAGGTTACTAGAGATTACTACACTTAAAATATTTTTTCCTCATTCACTTGTGGTTCAGTAGAATGCATATCGTAAAAACTTTGCACATGCCGCCATTAAAATTTATTTGCCACCTGTAAGCCCAGTTCATCTGTGTCAGCTTGCAGCTGCAGAAGTTAATTTTCTCTTGTAGCCATATGTTACAGTTTTCCGTTGTCTGTGAAATTTATCTTTTAACGTAGCCCATTATCAATGCTAATGATAATTATTTGAAAGAGAACCGGTCCCAGGAATGATCCCGGTGGCACGTCACTTATCACTGTCTAACTAATGAGAGACTTGGACGTTTATCGTTACGGTCAGTCAAACTATATCCTGAGCGCCGAAGTACAGCTCTTTCTATACCGTGTGACTTGACGTTTGCTGGTAAACTGTAATGAGGGATATCATCGAATGCTTCCTGACAACCTAAGTAGATGGCGCCAACTGCTTTCCTTGCATCACCCATGCTGGTTATGCCGTAAAAGAAATCATGAGGGAGTTTCGTCGAAAACTATGCTACCAATCGTTGATTAAGTGGTTCTTCTCTAAACTGTTTTAATCTTGTAATGTTTTCCAAAGAACTGTATGTAGCTAAACGGGCGATAATTTCCGGACGGGGGCTTGTTTGCCTTGTTGAATATTGGTATTACAGAGGGAAACTTTCAATCCCGTTGATCATTCCATGTGGCTAGTAGGCTAACTACTACATTGTCCACTTCTTTCATCATCCGCGGATGAGACTTATCTCAGTCTGCTGTCTTATTTGCTCTCATTCCATCTGATGATGATAGTGTGTTTATAACCTGTACGACAGAATGTTACAAAAGGTTCTCCTCCGCTGGCAAAGGGACCAGATCTGGAGCAAGATCTGTGTCTTCAGCGGTAAATACGGATGATACAGAATTATTGAAGTTTTTTGTCATGGCTTTATTGTCTTTAGCCGAGTCACCGTTTTCCTTAATCAACATACCAGTTTACTATTGTGTTGCGAACCTAACCAAGAAATTCTTTAGGGATTCTTTTGCAGTTCATAGCAATATATGTTTCAAACTTACTTTTACTTCCACGTTAAGTTTTTAAGTTTTCATTGGAACATTTTCGTAACTTACTCTATCGTATTAAATATTGTTCAGTGTGAATTCTTTGTGTGCTGTTTTCATGGACAGCAGGCAGCTGTTTATATATTTGTTGCACGATCGAACTTTTGACTTAGAAAATTATCATCTATGCATTGGTACGTTTTCCCTCTTCTACTTTGAATGTCTTACAAGAACTTTCCGACGTCATGTCCATGCTAGTCTCACTGACGATATCATGTCAAGAGCCTTGTAAAGATTATGAAAATTTGCAGTGTTAAAATCTGGTATTTTCTCGCGAGTGTTGTGCAGATTAGCATTACAGTAATGAAAACGACCTCAAAAGTGGTACGTCGGTGATTGCTAGAACAGAAGTTTTCTGAAAACATTATCATGATACGCAAATCCATGTTTATATTGTGAATAGACCTCTCAGTGATTTGCATCAGAGTCCTCACCAGGAGCTACTGGAAAGGGGTTTCACGATGTTAGGATCTACAGGGAAATACTCTTAATTCTGTTAATGTCTTTGGCTTCCGTGTTAGGTCTTCTGTAACCGTCTGGCACTTTTTGTCGCACTCATATGCTGTATAGTAACCACAGTACAGAGGGATGGGAGTGCACAGCTTCGGCGATCTCTCCACCGGGACCCGCAAACTGCCCTCCAGGCGTCTGTGACCTTCATACAATGGCGTTCTCCATTGCTACCCTTCCCGTTACCTTAGAGTAAGGCACTCCCTTACCTCACAAGGGGAAGGTTCGCCCTCTGGTGATGTGTGCCGACAGGCTGCTGGATTCGGTTACCCCTCAGAAACGTGTGCCGTCGACCCTCACCATCGCTGATGATGCACTTGGGGCACGATATTGAGAGCCTAGCCTCTCTTGGTGTCTGAAGAGACGCTGTTTGTATCCCAAGGCAAACCACAGCTCCTCTCACTCCTTGGAAGGTAATCAGTCTTTCCAAAAATCTTAATTCTGACGACTTTTTTCTGTTGAATCATCAGACTCATCCCTTTGGGGAGATTGTGAACACATTAAATATTGTCACACCAACAGATGATAAACTCCCTGGCAGGAGGAGCCTTAGATCTTGGAGACCTTACTTGCCCACGTCGGGTGTGAAGCAGCGTCAAAAGGATGATATGTGGTTCACTCATATGAACGTGAAGCAGTGTCATGGAAATGGTCCATGGTTCACTCATATGGCTTCGAACCCACCCCCATTATCATACCTTGTTTATCAAACGACCAAAAGAGAAACACAACAAATTGCGTATATTTCTGTACACATTCCTATTTCTTATTTTTGGGCATTAATTTTTTATGATGTGTTTTCTCTTACTTTCCTTTAAAGAAGTATTCCTATGTATCTTTATGTAAGCTAAATATACTTATATGTATCTTTAACATGTACTGGACACATGGCTAACACATAATAACGATTTACTCACCGCACGGCAGGGCTGGGTTCGAATCCTCCTCGCCCATTGATTAATCATTATCATATATATATATATATATATATATATATATATATTTAGTACTGGACTTCGTCTACATGAAGCTACACCGCGAGATAAAAATTACCCTCAGCGAGGCTGTATCATCTTCAGTGGACGAAAAGGAGTACATTTTTGCCGAGAGTCTCCCCTGATACTAAATGCTCTGGGAATATGTGGACAGCTGTGGTATCATGTGCCATCTCATTTCTGAATTCTACTTTGACAATTGTAGCCCAAATTATATTACATGTTGGTTTTCCTCGTAATGTTATAGAGAATATTAACTGTAACTTTTTCTGTGAAGAGAAAGAGGAAGATTATGATTCATCTACTTTGGCATCAGATGTGTCCAAAATCCTTTTCCGAAGCATTATAAACCTCGACTCGTGTGAAACATGCGTAAGTCTATGGGAACTATGTTGGTTAAACGTTACAATGAACGCCATTCTTCATTAATACCCGGGAAAGTGTGGGTCACAGACGAAGTGTTCTCCCTTTTGTAAATCAAAGGATCACTTGCTTTCGAGGTTAACACAATCCCTTATGAGTCGACACCTATCCACAATACATGTAGCAATAAACCTAACCAATTCACATCCTAGGATGAAAGGAAAAAAGAATAATAAAATCTCTGTAATGTGACAAAAGACTTGTGTCCACTTTTGCTGCTGTGACTTTTGGGGTCAAATGAGGAGAATTAAATTCACTTAACAGTACTCTACCCCTCCGTCACCCCTACTGCATCCCCCTCCTCGGCCCACGCACACGGCACCCCCTTTCCAACTCCCAGGGCGACAGATCCCCAATATCATACGTGCTTTTAATCTTCATGAGGGGTGGAGGGTTAGTGGGCTGCCTAAATGCAACGAGACGTAGACATTCCTGTGTGTGTCGTCGGGGATTCCGGAGCAGCAACAGACGCGCGTCTGTACAGATAATGATGTTGCTGTTACCAAAGTGACTCGTGCATCACACCATATCGCTGGGAACGGCGGCTGAGGTAACACGTTACTTTTACTTTAAGGATAGGGCGTTGCTGTGGACGGGGCCGTGGATAAAACCAGGCTCATCCGAGGACACGACAGCCCACAAAAGAGGGAGAGAGCCAGCTTCCTCCACATCCCTACTGAGCGAGCCGGAGGGCTTCCAGCGTGCTGAGAGAGAGAGAGAGAGAGAGAGAGAGAGAGAGAGAGGTCTTCCAGGATGCAGTGGCGAGAGTGATAGTGAAAGCCTCGTGTAGGAGTCCCGCTGTGCGAGGGATGCAGGCGGGTAACGCCTGAGCAACCCGCCCTCTACCGGTGGCAGCCTTTGGCTTACCTTTCGGTAACGTGACGATATGGTTTCCTGGGCTTGACTCTACCCCATCAGCTCGGCCTGGCACCAAGTAGCCTCACTGCACAGCTGGACGTAACAGTTGGGTGTGTCAGCGGTCCGTATGACTAACACAGGTACGATTTGTCGGAATCTGTCTATAAGATTTTGGAAAGCGGTCGTCAGTCAGCTGGTCATGTACCTGACTGCAGCTGCCAGAGAGTTAAACAACCCAAGATGTTTGTACCGTTTTTAGCAGACAGAAAAGGCGTCACTCTAGATTAAAGGATTTGTGTACAGAATTTGCCGAGTCTCTCGCTTCAGTATTTATTTATTTTAATGTATAGATTATTAACCAAGATTCCAGTATTTTTGCGTCTTCATTCATTGTGCTTTACATATCGCGTGCTTGGACGCCGCACGGAACAGTCTTAGTGATTTTAAGTGCCCTTATTGATTTTGGTTTTCGACCGACTCGGTCCGAGCTTAAAACCGCTTTTGGACGTTCTGGGAGCTGACAATGTTTCTCGCCTCACCGGGTGATGTTAGGACACAACAACATCCCAGCGTGAAGAGGACAAGAGCCTTATAAAGCGTCATCATTGGTTTTTCGTCTCTCGTTTTGAATGTCTGTGGAATCCGTCCGACCAGCTTTTTCAGAAAGACGATTTGAACCCTTGGTCTCGCAATGGTGAGGTCATCTGGCGCGATTACTCCTACGTCATTTAAAGATCCAATTTGTAACATAGTGAGGAAAGCTAGTTTTGACGTGTTCATTACTAGCGTAGGGAAGGGGCAGATAGGATATCTACCCACCAACTAGCAACGTTGCTTCGCCTGGCACTCTGAGGAAAGTCTTTATCATTAATGAGAACAGGGAAAACCTGCAAGTAGATGATTATCTACTTGCAGGTTTTCCCTATTCTCAGGTGAAGAGATCATCCTGCTGATTCTGGTGTTGTTTGTAAACGATCGTCTATGATTCTGTATTCGTTTCTGTGTCTGATGTGAAAATAAGGAAGACCATTACGGAAGGAATACTTGAATACGTCTGATTCAGTATCATTTGTTCGGGAATAACAGATTCACCATCCTACTCGATCGATTCTCTAGATTTAATGGCTTTTCTACACCATGACTTCACTATCAAGTGATGACACTTCCATCACAAAAGTTGTGTGAGGACATCATTAGGTTTTCCTCTCCCAAGAATACCTTCAGTTTTGTCTTAGTCATGTAGTCGTTGTGAAGGCCGGAGTCTCCTGCTCAGATGATATATCGCCCTGGGTCGCTTGGGCACCAGTCCTTGTGTGATCGTCTAACTTTCAGAACAGGCTGTGCGGTGCAAATTGGTAGATAGGTAGTTAGGAGTTCTAGTAATAATGAAAGGATTCTTTCAGAGAGAAAATTACCTATGCTAGAGTGTCTTAATATGACACGGGAATGCCTTCTGGAGCCTGAGACAAGTCACGACAGCTGTGAGAAAAACTCGTAACTGATTTGAAGGACAGAGTCGACCATCAGGAGCCTGCCGTCAGGAGGCGTTAATTGGCATCACACGAGTGTTGGAGGCGGGGCGCAGGACAGGATGGTGGCGCTGGTACACACACCGGGGAATACCGAAGCAGTATTCATGCATCCATGTCCTCAAGAGTCAGCGTTAATGCTGCCACGGGTGGCGATGTTACAGGTGGGGAAAATAACAGAGATATGAAGGAAATAATTTTGAGAGCCTGTTTAACTGAGATAATACTGACTCTTAAGAACATTACTTCCTGAAAACTATGGACATTTATGTTGTAGCCTCTCCAGCTGGTGACGGGGAGATACAAGTGTCGTCACCTCCCCATCTGGTGATGGGAAGAAATTAGTGTGGTAATCACCCGTGCTGGTGACGGGGAGAAAGGAGAGGATGAAACGCTTGATGAGATCGTGAACCATTGTTGAAGCTGATGACGTACCGACCGCCTGCATCCACTCTCCGTTCTTTATTGCATTCCAGCTGCGTAAATCGTTCTTTTGATTTTCTTATAATAAAGACAACAGTTAACGAAGAGATGTCTCCATTGAGGGGGGGGGAGAGACAAAGAAAAGAGAAAGAAAATAAGGCCAAAGGTATAAAAGAAAAGGGAAAATAATGAATGAAAGGTTTTCCCGTAAACAGAAAACTTGCCTTCGATAAAAAGGCAAAGGAAAAGCTTTCCTCAGCCTTTCTTAGGAAAGACTTCATGTGATATAAAGTTCCAGAGCTTAGCGGTGTTGGAAGGGAATATTAAGCACAACAGCGACCCAGTTTCTTTTTGGCAGTGTCTGCGTAGTTATGATGGCACACGGGGGTGTGATCAGTACTCGGCAGACATTGGCTGATGGCTGTAGAGGGCACACACAGGCGTCTCCTCCAGTTCTGGGGAGAAGAGGCCATGGTAATACCTCTGGTGGACGAACATAGTGGCGGAGTCTGTCAAGTCTTGAGTTCAGATTGCGGGAGATGATAGCACTCGACCATATGTGTAGGAATTGCCTTCAGGAATTTTAGTTGTGCGAGGTATTTTTTTCCATCTTTTTCCCGTCCAGCGTGTTGCCGGAGAGAGTGGAGGGTGGCCAGAGAGCCTTCGCTTTGCTACACTTTTTCTTGTACTGCTTTTAGGGGACTGCATTATTATTTTTTTTTGGGGGGGGGGCAGTATTATGGCCAGATCACCTCGCTTGGATCTTGGGTCTGTGTATCTAGTATCTACGGAGAGAGAGAGAGAGAGAGAGAGAGAGAGAGAGAGAGAGAGGACTCACAAAAGATACTAAGCCGCGCACAAGACAAATTTCTTGGGGCGCCCACACAGTGGGACTGGGCTGGGACATGTGCTTGGGATGTATCCCGGATGCGTTATATGACACACTACGGTTCGCCAATATACACTGAGACATACTGTGGGCCGGAACGACATACTCGTCGGGCGAGAGCGACGTATATAATGTGGAAGGGGCTGCATCTGGCAGACCTCTGCGCCATTACGGCAGTCTTTTGTTTGCTTTTATTTTATTCCCATTTTCTGAAGATAAAGACGGCGACTCCTCGCGTTTTCGTTCGCGATTTCGTTTTCTGCAGATAAACGTAAACAAGGTAAGGATATTGTTTGTCTTCCGAAAGAGAGAGAGAGAAAAAAATTAGTTAAAATCAGGTTTTCACAGTTCATCAGGATGGAGAATAACATTAGAAGAGCAATCATCCTTCGTTGCATGTTTATCATCCCATTCTGAGCGAGTTTATCATCCCATGTTGGGCAAGTTCATCATCCTCTGTTGGTCAACTTTATCATCCCATGTTGGGCTAGTTCATCATCCTCTGTTGGTCGTTTATCATCCCATATTGGGCTAGTTCATCATCCTCTGTTGGTCAAGTTTATCATCCCATGTTGGGCAAGTTCATCATCCTCTGTTGGGTAAGCTTATCATCCCACGTTGGTCAAGTTCATCATCCTATGTCGGGCAAGTTCATCATCCCATGTTGGGCAAGTTCATCACCCTCTGTTGGTCAAGTTTATCATCCCATATTGGGCTAGTTCATCATCCTCTGTTGGTCAAGTTTATTATCCCATGTTGGGCAAGGTCATCATCCTCTGTTGGGTAAGCTTATCATCCCATGTTGGTCAAGTTCATCATCCTATGTCGGGCAAGTTCATCATCCCATGTTGGGCAAGTTCATAATCCTCTGTTGGGCAAGTTCATCACCCCACGTTGGGCAAGTCTATCATCCCACGTCGGGTAAGTTCTAAAGCTTAAAAAAGAAATATGGAGCTGGATATCTAAAAATCATTTTGGTGTCTGAAGTCGTCTGGCGTTTTCTTGTGGAAGCCGAGAAAGCTCTAAGGTCTTCCGTCGCGTGACCTTTAAGATCCTTAAACGTTAATAAGCCTTTTAAAAAATTCACAGCTTGGAAGTGGTCCGAGGGACGACTTTTCTTCTTTTCCTTTTCTCGTATACAACTTTTCCTCAGCCCCCGACAATTATTTGGCTTGAGTTAGATAGATAACTCCCTCCCTTATTCAGGGTCTATTCTCTGGGGAATTTGTTCTTTGGGGGGTCTGTTCTCTGGGGGTCTATTCTCTGGGATCTGTTCTCTGCGGGTCTGTTCTCTGGGAGGGGAGTGTAAAGTGAACGCTGGGATATCAGGTGTTCAAAAGAGGGGGTGGGGGGGTTGCGGCGTTCATCTCTCTGTGTCTCTAACTAGGAGATGAACGTTTGGTGTTCATCATGTTATTTCTTGGAGTATTTCCAGTCGTGTTGTTGTGCTTGGGAGGGTCTTGGACGATGTTTGCACACACACACACACACACACACAAACACACACATACACAAACACACACATACACAAACACACACATACACACTTTTTCACTGCTATTTTGTCTCTTTTTCTTTTTTTCTTCGAGATAAAAGTTCGATGTTTTATAAATCTTCCTCGAATAAGTGGAAAAAAATCATGGTCTCTCTTATCTTATCACCCACGAGACTGAAAAGTAAAATCGTCTTGCAAGAATTAATCATCGACTGACTGTCAATTCGACATTACTTGCTGTTTACACTTCACATGAAAATATAAATGTTGATTTTCAATGTAGACATAGAAAAAAAAGAAAATGTCCTCATCCAATTATTTCTGAATTTCTAAAAACTGAATGTAATCAACGTAGAGATTAGGGAGTGTGGCAACTTTTATATATGACATGAGCAGAATTTTGTCTTTTGATAAAAAGTGATTGTGCATGACGAAGGGGACCTCTTCATGACCCACTCACGGACGGGGGGACCTCTTCATGACCCACTCACGGACGGGGGGACCTCTTCATGATTCACTGACGGGGGGGGGGACCTCTTCATGACCCACTTACTAATGGGGACCTCTTCATGACCTACTCACTGACGGGGGAGAGGGAACCTTTTCATGACCCGTTCACTGAGTGGGGGGGGGACCTCTTCATGACCCACTCAATGACGAAAGGGGGACTTCTTTATGACCCAATCACTGACGGGGGATGTCTTCATGACCCACTCACTGATGGGGACCACATAAATCCCACACCAACGCAGTGAGTCTCATATATCTCCCACGTCTCTCCTCAAACTCGTAAAGAAAAAGAGACCGTGAGAGAGATTTTAAACGACACAAGTAAATATTCTGAAATATGGAGAGAACTGGTTTGGAAATAAGATTGACAGATGAGTGGAATAAATGGCCGAATGACGTCATTACCGACTGACATTTCATAACTGGAACTCTCTGATTGGTCGGTCAGATGTTACGTAACCGCCTCAAACTGTCCCGATTTGTCAAGTCGGTCGTAACGAAGTCGTTTCATGCCGCTGTGATTGGTCGGTGGATCGCTGTGTAAGCTGTTTCACACAGTCCTGTCTGAATACATAGTTTGGATCAAGATGATGTCGAATGTCGTGGCGATCTATGGTGAATAACGATACAGCAATGTATGGTGCATAAGGTTGTGTGATCCATAGAGACGCATGATGCATAGGGATGTATGGCGCATATGGCAATGTATGGTGAATAGTGACGTCAGATGCATAAATATGTCCTGGACGGTCGCGACCTCCCCCAGCACAGGTCACGACTTCCTCCCCAGCACAGGTGATGGCCACCTCTTTCCCCTTCAGGCCATGACGGCCATCCCTCCCTCACCACACTTGCGTGGCGGCTGAGGTCTGAAATCTTAAGGAACCTGGAACCTTCCACGGGTAAATCTAACACTTAAGTTTGCTCCTGCCGAGTCATTAGTGCCGTCTCGAGTTTAATGTGGTGGTCTCATTCGACCCGACAGCGCTGTGTCTGGGATCGCTTGAACGCTTGCTGTAATATTCATCCGAGAATCAACCACTCTGAGTGCAGGAAGATGTTTACTGAAGCAAATATTAATCCACCTGTTTTTCTGGCTGTCAAGAGGTCAGTGGCGCACGCCAGACGCTCCTAAAATTCGGTTTGGCTCGAATAACCTACAGTGTCACGCGTCTGTGTGTGCCATCAGCGAAACTACAATTTGTTTCAATCATTTCTGGAGCAGCACCGAGCCGTTGGAAGCCATATAACAAACCTGCTCTGAAGCACACCCGAGCCGCAGCCAGACTGTGAACCTCTCTGAGACACAGAAAACCTCTCCGAACTTTCCTGAATCATACAAAACCTTTTCGGACCGTTCCGAACTTCGCTAAATTATACTTAACTTTTTCCTAATCATATAAACTTTTCCAAGTCGCTCTGTACCTTTTCAAGCCCTCCCGATCCCCCTCCTCCAACGTGTTTTACCTTAGCGACGCGAATAAAACTTAATGGCGAGATGGTGGATTCCAATAGAGGCGTTTAATCTTTTACGGGACGCGTCGGGTAAAGCAAAAATCTTGTTGACGCAGTGGCTCCGTCGTCTCATGCCGAGAAGGGGCATTCTTTCCTCGTTTCTGGGGAAGTTATCAGAGTTCTGTCTTTTTGCCTTGACAGTTCTTGATTTATTTTTCTTTAATCTGGTCCACGCCACGATCAACAGCTTATCTTGCTCTATTCCAAGCAAGGAGCACCGCGTTATCTTGCTCTATTCTAAGAAACGAGTGCCACGCTATCTTCCACTATTCCATATAATGACACTAAGTTATCTTCCTCTATTCCAAGCAACGATTTTCTTTTTTTTTTTCCCTCAAACTTTAATGGTCCCAAATCTAAAGTTTCTTCGGATCTTCTTTATCATTTTCAAATAATTCGTGTGTTAGTGCCGAAATGTTTCGTAGTGATTTCAAAAATTTTCCAAACGGCCGCAATTCTTCACTCCAAGACTTTCGGATCTTTCTCCAATCTTCCATGGTCCTATTTTTTCCTCTCTCTCTCTCTCTCTCTTTCTCTCTCTCTCTCTTTCTCTCGTTTGCAGCGTTGTTTGTCTGCGTGTGATAGGATGGATGACTATGCAGGTGAGGCGTGGTTTAAGATGGAGCGGATGAATTGTTTGCAGAGAATACTGTGGGCAGTGCCGGGTCTTCCCGTCGTTGTGCAAGATTTTAATTGATAGTTCGACATCTTTCGCGTCCGCATTACATCACGGCCAAGAAGGTCACAGGTAGTTAAAGCGGCTCGCGTTCTAGGGGGGCGGGGGGGGGGGGTCAGGTCACACCTAGGAGGCAACGAGTGGTCAGTGTGCCGGAGAGAAGGCAGGAGGGTCGTGTATCCAGGGGTCTATCCAATCGTGGCTCTGTCCTACTGTGCCAGAGTTCCATTACAGCCAATCACGGCTCATCATTTCCGCGGCAGCTACATGGCCTGGCCAATCAGAGGGGGACGACGGGGACCGTATTCGAATGATGATGGAGAGAGAGAGAGAGAGAGAGAGAGAGAGCTCCTCCTCCCCCTCGTGCCTGACGGAGGTGGCAAGCGGCCTGACGGTGCAATATCTTATGCCTGGAGAAGAAGAGGGTGTCAAGCAAGCCTGGTGTGTGTGTGTGTGGAGGGGACTACACATGTGCTTCCACCTTGGGCGATGTGTGTAGGCGGACGGATCAGAAGATAATGCCATAATACTGGCTTCAGGGGAAACAGCAGACGAGTGCAGAAATCATATGGTCGAGGAACAGGAATGACATCCTTATTGTTCCACGCAGTCCAGATACACCGGGCACCTTGGTTGTTCCAGTATCCCCCAGATATATCGGGGATCTGGTTGTTCTAGTCACCCCCAGATACGTCGGGGATCTGGATGCTCCAATCAGCCCAGATATACCAAAATCTGGTCGTTCCAATCACCCCAGATACACCGGGGACCCGTCCAAAAGCAGACCTCTCCCGCGATCTTGGCCACCCCCCCGACTCACTAGATCAAAGAAGGGAGCGAGAACTCAGCCCTCTGTCCCACTCGCCACCTTAGCGGAGCAACCCAACAAAGAAACCCTAGCCAGCAGTCCAGCCAAGGAACCCGACCCTACCTACCTCTCTCTCTATACACCTCTACTCCCACGGGAACAGGAGGAAGTTAATGACCCGTAATATGAAGCCATAGTTCTAAGATTTTTTTCAATTATCTGTATTTTTCCTTAATCAAGTAAATCTTGAGAAAGAGGAGGAGGAAAATGCTTCACACGATCTTCGAACAAGAACCCATTGTTCCTACGGACTCTGAGAACTAACCCTGCCGTAGTATCCCAATTTACATGTAGAGGAAGAACGGTAGCAGACTACTACTGTTACTGTAGTAGTAGTAGTAGTACAGTAGTAGTAGTAGTAGTAGTAGTAGTAGAAGTAGAAGTAGTAGTGGTAGCAGTAGTAGCTGTAGTAGTAGCAGCAGTAATAGTAGTAGTGGTAGTAGAAGTGGTAATAGAAGTAGTAATAGAAGTAGTAGTAGTACTGGTAGTAGTAGTAGTAGTAGTAGTGGTGGTGGTGGGTACTGTCGATTCTGTCCTTCCCTTCAGTTAATCTGTCTACGCAGATCAACAATAACAACATCCCATCCAATAACATAACGACGCACTGCCAGGCCGGACAGTGAAGTGTGACGCAGTGAACCGTCACGCCTTGTAACAGAGTAGACAGAGAGGGAGTAGGAGGGGGTGGTAGCGTAACAAGAGTGACGCCTTGAGAGCATCTCTAGCCATCTCTCCCCACCTCGCCAACACACACACACACACCTGATTGGCACCTAAAAATTCACCCCGTCATAAGAAGCCATGTGATTGGCCCTAAAAATTCACCCCGTCATAAGAAGCCATGTGATTGGCCCAGGGGGTCGCTTGTGATTGGGCAAGGGATTGGCAAGGTATTCAGAAAACTTGAGGAGGAGGAAGGAAAAGCCTTAAAGAAGAAGAAGAAAAAAAAAATCGTCCGACAAACTTTACCCCAACTCTTGGAAAATCATTTTCTATAAAGAGGAAATCTTAAAAAGGGGCGTATGGAATCTGAGCTCAGGAGGATTCCATCACTTCCCTGCTCCTGACCGCACCGCAGCCTCAAATTTGCGGGAACCTCATGGAAGAAAGTCTGGAAGGAGAGATCGTTATCTGGAAGGGCATAAGATTGGGTATGTTTGAAGGTATAGTAGTTCCAACAATAGTATATTGGTGCGAGGCATGGGCTTATAGATAAGGCTGTGCGGAGGAGGGTGGATGTGTTGGAAATGAAATGTTTAAAGACAATATGTGGTGTGCGGTGGTTTGAGTGAATGAGTCATAAAAGGTTACGACAGATATGTGGTAATAAAAGAAAAAAAAAATATGTATGAGAGAGCTGAAGAGGGTGTGCTGAAATGGTTTGGACATATGGAGAGAATGAGTGAGGAAAGGTTGACAAAGAAGATATTTGCGTCAGAAGTGGAGGGAACAAGGAGAACGAGGAGACCAAACTGGAGGTGGAAGGATAGAGTGAAAAAGATCTTGAGTGACTGGGCCTGAACATGCAGGAGAGTGAAAGGCGTGCACAGGAAATAGTGAACTAGAACGATGTGGCATACAGGGGTCGACGTACTATTAAAGGACTGAACCAGGGCATGTGAAGCGTCCGGGGTAAACCATGGAAAGGTCTGTGAAGCCTGGATGTGGATAGAGAGCTGTAGTTTCGGTGTATTACACATGACAGCTAGAGACTGGATGTGAGTGGATGTGCTCTTCCTCAGTCTGCTCCTGGCGCTACCTAGATGATGCAAGAAACGGCGATCAGGA
>JAYMFT010065060.1:0-29171 GCA_038088735.1 Panulirus argus | reverse complement strand
CCCACCACAACCACAACTCCTAAGTGCCGTCACCCCCACCACAACCACAACTCCTAAGTGCCGTCACCCCCACCACAGCCCTCAATGCCAGGCCTGAGGGCAGGCTGGCTGGCTGGCTGGCTGGGCCCCCGCTTGCACAGCTCCTGGGGCTCTGGCTCTCGTCAAACTCACGCCCGCTCGGGCTGCTTATCTTCCTCATTTGCATGTGGCACAGTAGATGATTGTGATGATATCTCTCAGCATCCGCACGCCCGAACATCTGAGGCCGGCGAGAGGAGATGCTTCTCTCTCTCTCTCTCTCTCTCTCTCTCTCTCTCTCTCTCTCTCTCTCAACCCTTTGATGTGTGTGTGTGTGGGGGGGAAGACGTCCCAGGCGACCGGAATATACTACGAATTTGAACGTAGCCTCGGCGATCGTTCTGCGATTGGCATCGTCGGGAGTGACACCGGATCCACTGGTTTCGTTGTGAGCGCTGGCGAGTAGAGGTGGGTGAGGTTCTTCGTTCTGGAACCCCTGGACGCTTGGATTCTCCAAGAGGAGCATCGAAGTCATGGTATGGGAACCTGTTAGGAGGGGTTCAGATCTCTCGTCCTGTGTATTGAGACAAGACGGGAGGACCAGCGACACGGGAGCGACACCTTCCGCCGCTGGGGAGGAGGGAGACAGACACACACACACACACCTTTGTCTGGCCCTTCGGTATTGTTCCCAGGAGGAGTAATCACCTCCTCTCGTTTAATATTAATACGAGGATACGGAAGACGTGCTGGTCCGGGGCGGGCTCCCCTCCTCCCACGACCGACCCGTCCCCCTTGCTCCTCACTCTCTCTAGAGCACTTTGAGCGGCTTCGTCTGTCAGCACCTTCGGCAGATGGAGGAAGGATGAGGAAGGGACACGTAGGAGGGAATTCCACACACACACGATTGATTGCCTCAAAGGCGATATCATTAACTGATGTGTGATGTTGTCCGTGCCAGATGGAAAGGAGTGCCAGGCCAGGACCACACCGCTGGGGGAGGGAAGGGAGGGGAGGGTGTTAGATAGGGGAGAGGGGGGTGAGGGTGCCAAGCCTTTCATCAGAAGTGCCACCTTCCCAGGGCCTCTGTTGCCTGGGTGCCAAAGTCTCCAAAATTTTCGAGATATGTTCCAGTCTCCTCACTCGATTTTAACTCCAAGCTAATAAAATCACAACTAGAAATGGAAAAGCGGAGCTTCCTGAAGGCCACAATCTTCTTAAATCATAAAGATATATTTCATAATTTGGGAAAATTAACCAGATTTTGAGGCTGACGGCATCAAAGTCGTATCGCTGGCGACTAATTGCCAGATGTTGCCGGCCTGTCGCTCACAGCTGGGTGCCGCGAGGTGCCGATTACCACATTATTTATCACCTACCAACCAGCCAGTACGCAATACAAGCACGATATTATTATCATTGTTTACATTATCCTCACTAACTCTATTGTCCTCCTCCTTCTTGGGTGGAAAACTATTACTTTTGCGTACCCTAAATCGTCATTTACATTTTGCACTTTGGACGAATATTACCTGGGAAAGTTTCCTGCTTTTAGTAACTCATAGTTCAAAATTCACTACACAGGTGGGTGGTAGAAGGGTCCATGTACGGCCCAGAGGGTTCATGTCACACGGAAAGAGCGTCGATTCATCGCTGGTGGTGTTGGTATAGCACAGAGTGAGGAAGAACCAGACATAAACTCACAGGTGAAGACATACATATATAAGGAATGCAGGTATAGCTTAAGGTTTGACAGACTTGGGGTATAATTCAAGTACATCTTTCAGTACATCAGCGTCAGAGAATTCTGAAAACGACTCGTGGCGAAGCTTGAAAACACTGAAAGCACTCGTTAGAGTAAGGCTCAGTTGAGTTTCCATCATGTACAGAGCAGAAGTGTCATTCGGAGCGTCCACGGTCATCATACAAGTCTCTCGTGAACTGCCCACATGTGTACGCGCTTCCTATACCCAAGACGTATGTTAGATTCCGGCAGCCACAGCATCACGATACATGGTACAAGTTTCCATAATGTCAATGCTGACGACTCTTCAACTGGATCATAATATTTATTACTGCACCGCGGGTCGCTCAGCATATGACTATAGAGGCTTAGGCAAAATCCTCGCGAGCCACTTCCTCCTCTCCTTCTCCTCCTTGTACCCTCAATCATCAACACCTTTCGTCCTCAGCAGCAGTCGCCACCCACCCACTCACGCCCTACCGACCTCTCCACTTATCGGCAGTTCATCGCCAGTCCGTCGTCGGCCAGGGGGTGGCCCACGGCGGTATCAGCGTGACGAAGTGTCTCCTCCACCTTATCGCAGCGGGTGGCTGGCTCATTACCAACAACAAGACCCAGACGCGGGAGATGACGGTGTGCAGTCCGACCTCCGTCCTTGCCCGACACATAGAAAACGCAGCCCAGGGGTGGGGTGGGGGGTGGGGGGGTCCCCACGTCTCAAAATACCACCCTCATAGAAAACGAAAGCTAAGGATCCACGTCTTAAAATACCACCACATAGGAAACGTATCCCAGGTACCCACGTCTCAAAACACAAGACGCATAAAGAAAGCATCACAGGAATCTGTGTCCAAAACGCTATCCACACAGAAAACGTAGCTCATGGACGCCAGGTCGAAAAGCACAATCCGCGTAGTAAACGCAAGCTAGGAATTCCTTCATCAACGCACTATCCCCATACACAACGCAGCTCAGGGACCCACGTCACAAAACACTACCCACTTAGAAAACTCAGCTTGGGACACCCACGTTTAAATAACACCACTCTCATAGAAAGCGTAGCTCAGGGATCTGCGGTTATAAAACACTCGCCCTCACAGAAAACGGATCTCGGGTTACCCCTTTGGACCTGTTTGGGAAGATTAACATATGCATAATTAATCGTCGTCTGCGTGCTTGCTGGTGTTGGGTCAGTGGCACAAATGCCGGAAAAAAACGAAGAAAAAAAAGTGGTTTGTGGAGAGAGGAAAGAGAAAAAAAAAAATTGATTTATCTACGGAGAAAACAGGGTAATTACCAATCTAAATACAACCTGATATTGGCGCACCCTCGAGGGAATAGTGGCCAACAACCCAGTCAAGCCACACCGCAAATTGGATGCGATTTGTTCCCGTTGCTTCGCTAATTGAGTCAGTCATTTCTGGTGTCACTGAGCTCCTTCCATTTAATGTGCTGGAGGGGTAAGGATTCTGTCTTGTCGCAGACAGTGGCCTCGTTCATGACTCAAATCTGACTTGACGAAAGTCAGGTCACTTAAGCTGATAATGGCAAAGCTCTGTAGGTTACGCTAATCAGATTCTCTGTGGTGTTTTATGGGGGATATTGTGAAATGAGTATTTAAGGAAATACGTAGATATCGGTATGCCATGAAGCCAGCGAGAAGTGAAAGAACACTGTATTCACCATGGAAGAGAGAAAAGCAGAGAGAGACTTGATAATAAGTTTTAATTTTTCCAACCAATTTGATATACGTCAGTAGTAAACATTTCTTCAGATGATGGAGGTACAGAACAACAAGAGGACATACCAAGAAACTAAGCAAGGAGCTTATTAGAAAATATGTGAAACACTTTTGTAGAGCGAGAATAGTGGATGAATGGAGTAAACAGATAAGGAGAGTGTGATAGCTAACACTGTAAAAAAAAGCCAGAAAAATGTATATATATTAGAAGATTTTCTAGAAATGGGACCAGCCAGTGTAGAACTATCTGTTTGTACAATGCAAGTACATATTTGTACATCAATCACGTTATACTACAGGATTTATGTACTAGGTACGTATGGCTGTGTAAACAGTACTTTTTAACGGTTATATATAGAAAAACTTTATGACATCTTTATTGTTAAACAGAATACATTAATTGTTCGGCACATGACAATTTAATATTAGCCTATTGCGGATTTAACAATTCTGTACCACTATAATGTTAACACAAAGATTCTTGCGTAATTTTCTTTTAGTCCATTAGGAAAACTCAGTAAGATAATTATCTATTAGATTCAAAAAAGAATTACAGTGGAGTCTTTCAGGTATGTAAAACTACATATAAAGATTTCCGTTTGTGCCTAACGCTCTGCGCTAGGGGTCTCAACTTAAGACCGAACTACCCATAAAGATAACCATCATTGCCAAAATGACGTAGTTCAAGAGGGAAAAAACGAAAACGTACGATAATTAAAGGGAAGTGTGACTGAAAGAGAAGAAGAAAGAATATAGCCGTCACTGATGAAAGTAACAAAGGAAAAACCACTGTTGCAAGAGACACCTAAAGCTCTTAAGTTCTCCTGTCTGCTTCCAACATAGCCAGCATTCTCGTTTTCTTTTTTCTTTTTTTATGGGGGCCTCGGCTAAACGCCGTTTGTCGCACGAACTGTCGGAGCCGCTTGGTTCTAAGTCTTTCACTTATCCCTACCACACCTCCGCACATCTCGTCCAGACTCCACCTTAAGTTTTAATTTCTAAAGTGAGTTTGACTTTTAAGTCTCGGCGTTTATTTCGTTTTGCTTGCACTTTTATTTTTTTTATTTTGATGTTTCCTTTTTTTTTTAGGGCCCCATATGCTTTTCATTATATATCCGATCTCTCTCTCTTTCCCTCTCCCTCTCCCTCTTGTATTATCTTCCCCCTTCCTTAAATTTCATCCTTCATCTTGTATAGAATGTTCAGATGTTCTCTTTTTGCAGTTTCTCACCTCTCTATTAATTGCCCCAGAACTGTATCTAATATTCAACTTACTACGCATTACAAATGTGGAAGTCTGATACCCCATTTTCTGTATCTCTTGCATCTGGTAGTTATGTCCTTGATTCACTGATATGACCAGAAACAATTGGATGGGGACAAAACTATGAATATCTTCCTTGAACCACAATCCGAGGTAAACATCACTGTCTATAGCAAAGTTGGGTTGAAGAAAAGAGAAGGGTACGCCATCACGAAAAATATTCAGAGTAGAAATACATGTAAAGCTTTTGGTTTGTTGGTTATTTGAGCTTTAGACCTGTCAGCTTCTAGGGTCATTAAGGCCGTCAACGTCATGTTATAACCATCCGCCAAAAAACGCTTAGTGTTCAAGATAATTCTAAGACCATAAAAGGTCTCACTGCATACATGACCCTTGATTAGGTTGGCTGGGTAATAGGTCTACCATCTGCCAGGGCCATGAAGGCCGACAACCTCACTTTCTCAACTACCAATGGAAAACAACTTAAACACCTTTTTCAGGTGTTTTAAGTAATATAGTCCGAGACCATACATGCCTCACTGCAGATGAGGTCCTAGTATGGTAATTTGGTTGGTTGGTTGGTAGGGCTTTCGGCCTATGAATTACCACGATCAAATAAATGCTGTCAACGTCAAGCTTCCTCCATCAACCGGAAAATCCTTAACACCTTGTTTGGATGCTAATTCTGTGACCACATGCATTCTCACTATAAAGATGACCTTCCACTAGAGATGATATAAAGATTTACTGAACACGTGCAGCTACCCAACTTCGGGAAGTGCATTTATCATTGTCATTTTCTTCGTAGGTGAACACGACCTTGGTGAGTAAGGCAAGGGAGTTCCTTCCTCACATCAGACTATCAGGGCGGGAGACGCCGCTGCCGCCGTGGGCTCCTCGTAAATTATGTAAGGGGTAAGGCGATCAGCAAGACAGCCGCTGTTATCACTCACGCATAAAAAGATGGCGCTACCGGGATTGAAAATATTTGTTTAGCGACTAAAGTGCCCGCGAGAAGTGCAAAATCCCCAACACTCATAACACAGCAGGAAGAAAGTGATTCTTGCAACACCGGAGTAAAAAAAGAAGAACTTTTTGAAAGCAAAGGCGAACCAAAGGAACCCACTGACTGCATCGTGGGTACGAAAAGTACCTGTGACACGGGACTATTTGAACATGAAGCTTTGAAATCACGGGGTTAAATCATTTAACTGTTTATTGAATATAAATTGATTTATTTACCTCTATTCGTATATGAAATGACCATCTTCTGCACCAGTTCCTTTCTTATTACATCAAGCATATGGAAATTGAATAATCATGTCCTAACAAATGTATAAATGTCGAGAAAATTAGTCATATACCAACGCCCACGAAAGAAAACGCTGCGCTCCACGCAAGACATGTACTGGACCAAAATAACTCGACCATTAGGAAGTCAATAATGATAAAAAACAAAGAAGGAGCCGCACCTACCACGTAGCTGCTCCGTAAATAGAAAACAAAAGTGTTGGGCGTTCGTTACCTGAGAATAGACATGAATCATTGGCTAGTGTTGTGTGTGGGTGATTGCTGAACCTTCTGCTCGCTGTGACGAGTTGTTAACGACGTGGTTGTATATGTGTGTGTAAGGAGATGTCTTAAAACACACACACACACACACACACGAGTGTAATGCTCCCTTCCCGTACAATACGTACAAATAGGCAGGTACACACACAAGAGGCAACACGAGTGTAAAACTCTCTCCCCGTAAAACATGAATGGTATTTACAAATGACTGTGACACACACACGAGCCTCCGTTGTGTAACGGTTAGCGTTGCTGAACATTGGTGAGCACGATCCCGCATGGGTTCGAGTCCTAAGCATGGCTGTCAGCCACAGCCAATACCAGCTGTTCATCCTCCCTTCGATAGATGGATACGTGGCTTAGGTTGGTGTGTGTGTGTGTGTGTGTGTGTGTGTGTACAAATTGGGGTAAAAGTATTGTATATAAAAACATGGTTAAGAAAAGTGGCTATATGATTGAAAAATATTACCCCATAACACACAAACAGCATTGCTCAGTACTAACCACTCACATGAGCTTTGTGAACATCCAAATAAAAGGCCAGTGGACGAGTTTCCTCTATCTTTCTTACATAATATGACTGAAAGAGGATGAAAATAGCTCTTTGTTAACTGTGTTCCAATTATTTCTTGTGTAAGAGTCTCTCAAAATACTGCAAAGCTGTATTTTTAGACTAGTTAAAACCTCTAGGATTAGATTAATGTTACGTCAAATGTTCTGTTGTTCTAATGTAAGCAAGAAGAACTCATTTAAGTAGAGTCGTAAATAAAGACAAATAAAATGATGAAAAGTAGGAGGGACAGGTTAGGATATCGATCAGATAAATGAGAGGAAAGCAATTCATCTTGAAGCGCAGAATTTTGACAGGTCTTGCTCAAGCACAATCATCCCTCTACAGTTTTGACAGTTTACAGTATGGCTATAATTGTGCTGAGATTGTGTAAGGGCCACATGCACATGTGGTATTAAAACTATGTTTTAAATCTGAAGATCTTTAAGAAATTTCGGTTGGCTGAAGTAGCTTGACGTTGTCGGCCTTCATGACCCTGGCAGTTGGTAGGCTTAGCTAAAACCCAAATAACCAACCAAACAAGTGTTTATATACCTCTGTGGCTACAGCCTTGTCATGAAGTGATTTTGACTCACAAGGCGGAAGGAACTAAAGATTACAAATTTAGTAACGACAGCTGACCTCTTATGTGTAAAGATACGCAGCCACGTAGGTGTGAAGTGTCTCTTCCTGCTTGTATTCCTGCGTTGTGGGATTGATACGTATATCCAACTCACATGATTTGTATCTACGTCCGCTGGTTCTTGTTTCTATGAAAGGATAACTAAGTTTCCCCATGAAAAGTAGAAATAGTAGTGGCTGAATCAAGTGTTCTTGGACAGTCAGAGAGCTTGTCTCATCCTCTCTAGTAATTGCAGCTTTCAGATAACTTTGGTGTTGTAGCCGGACAACAAATTTTGTGCCTCCACGCTGGAGATAAATGAGTAACGTCTTGCTTCTTGTAGGAAGGTAATCAAGCTTTTACATGGTATCCAAAGTGTAGAAGAATGAATACAATGTGCAGTATCTAAGATCCTTTTCTGTCTGAGTATAAAACCCTTCATTACACTTAGCTTCCTAGGCAGCTTTGATTATTTGCTTTGTTGGTTTCTTATTATCTATGCACACTGTAAGGTTATTTTCCTCCTCAACCTTGCCTGGTGTTCTCCCATCATCTCCCCGAGAACAATTGGCGTTCATTGTACCACTAAAGTACCAATGGGACCCAATGCTGTTCTTGGTAGCCTGGGTTCGACCCTCGGCTGCGCAATTGCAAAATTGTTTAGATTTCTCTACATGGGAACATTACATGTCCTAATATACAGACATTAACATGATGCCCTGGAGTTGATTTACAGCATTCACAGGATCAGGGACAAGGCGGTATGTCACACCCCACAGGACCTGAATTTTAAACAGCACTTCCAAATTGGTAGGTTTCATTGCATCGGTGGTCGAGTGGTACGCTTTCTGCCTGCTGTTCTTAGCAGCCTGGGTTCGATTCTTGGGCACGCAATAGTGAAATTGTTGAGATAGACTTAAATGTGAACATTACATGTTCTGATAGACCATAGCAAATATGTACATCGGCTATGCTACTCGGACAACCAGGTGTTATGCCTTCGCTATTTGAGAAACAAAGGACAGATGAACAGGTTTCCTTTATCAAAGCTTTTCTTTTTCATTGGGATACTTTTTAAGCTTAGCATTTGTTATCTTGATGCTTAAATAATGTCACATAATAGAAGTTGATATATTTTAGGAGTGTCCCATTGAAATAGAGTTTTCTTTCTAAGTGAAGTTGAAGAAAATTTGTTTGGGTAACTTAGGTTTTCCATCATCTTCCCCCACTATACTACAAAATTCTTTCTTCTTACCATAATCCCTAACTCAGGACTACCCTTGATTGCACAGGAAACTCAAATAAAACAGCCCTGTTAATGTATTAGATGTTGCTAACCACAGCGATGTATTTCTTTCCCTACGTTCTGCGAAAATTGAATATTGTACTTAAGTCTTCTTAGGTCTGAACCCGGTTTGACATCACACAAACACCATACAGGCTGTTATTGTAGCATTTCAGTATTTTTCAGGTATGTTTCATCAATCAAGCGAATCTACAAAAACTGATTTTGAAAATGTGGAAGGTTGTTCAAACCACCGTGTCCACATCACGATCCAATTGTGAATAAATATATCACAGGGTTTCTTCAACTTTGTAACGTGATTTTGGTTTAGTTAAATGCGATTCACAGCTTAAAAACAACTTTATTGTCTTTCTTTTCATATTAATCTGTGGTTTTACATATAAAGGCTAATATCAAACCAAGAAACCTTGCCTAACTTAAGGGTTAAATGAGGCATATCAGATGCAGTAGATATATGTTGTTATAGCATCATCTGGATAAATCTGTTGATTTATGTATCCAGTAATTGCATACCACAATGGATGACTTGAGGAACGGATTATCCTGACAAACATTTCTCCATTTGATGGAGGTAGAACTTTAGCTCCTTCTCTATCAGCCATGACATATAACATGGAGGCTTTAACTTTTGTTGTAAGAAACTTGGAATTTATCATCATATTTCATTCAAAGGCGTTGGTGCAAAATGCAGTACAGAATACGCACAAGATCTAATGACTGAATCTCTGCGCTTGAATTAGAGAATATATGGTACAGGCATGACAAGTCGACTTTATACAGTAGGCCATGTTAGGATACATCTCTGGTATTTAGAAGAAAAACATCATCACGAGTGAAGAGTTTACACAAATCTTGTAATGTATGGTGGAATCTGTTCCCAAATTCATGGACTTCATTTTGTTATTTTGTGATAGGTAATTCAAAATTCAGTGAACTTGCATTTATTTTTCAATTCTCTACATTCTTGTAACCATTTCTGCACATTTTGACGTGTACCTCCATTGAGATATTTGTCACACCTGGGATAAATCGACCTGTGAATTATGTGATTACCATCTGTATTACGGGGAAAGTTAGAAGTTAGAGGCATATCAGATGCAGTAGATATATGTTGTTATAGCATCATCTGGATAATTCTGTTGATTTATGTATCCAGTAATTGCATACCACAATGGATGACTTTTTTGTCATTAAGAAAAATGAATATTACAGGACAATAGGATGAAATATTTTTCTACTCTCACTTACTACTAAACATTCATTACCAAACATATCACATTCATTTGAACACACGGTAAATAACTTTCTTTATGTGTGAGAGAATTTAAACACTTGTTAGCTCGTTTCTTAATCATGTATGCATAACAATATCTCAACACGCATATATACCCCAGACGCCATGTACATAGCGCAGGAGACGCGAGAATATTAGTGTGTACGTGTGATGGAAGCTCTAAAGATAGCAATCGAAAACTGCTAATATAACGGCCGCTCACAGCGCGATAACCAAGCAATGCGAGCCAAGACGGCAGTTCCGTTGGGAAGGTGTTGCCCGGAACCAGGCCACCACAACTGCTGTGATCGGTCGTGGATCGTACAGTGTTTGTTCCCCTGTCTTTTGAGAAGTGTCTGTGTGATGTCTGCTTACGAGGGATATTTTTTGTAATGTTAATGTGAAGATTCTGCTTCGTCTTCTTGGGTAAAAGGAAGCGACGTAAACATTTCTCATTTTCAGGTGAGTGATTCGTAATGAATGGCTTCTAGTTTAGCTATGATCAGATATCCATCTTGCGGTGTTGTGACAAATGCAAGGCAACTACAACAGGGAATCTTCAGATGGTATAGACTTTATTGCACATCCATAAAATCTGAATTGCAGTCAGCCTCATATAACGTGCGAGAATGTTTCTAGGCACGATAATTGTCAAATTTATCTTTTGACTAATTGAAACCAAGAATAAACTTAGAAATATTAATCTTCGTACTATATGTACACATAGAGGATTTAGAAATTTTGAATTTCTTTATTGTGATACTTTTAAGATAGATTCTTGGGGTAAACGTGGTCATTTGTACCATAAGACTTAGGAAAAATGTTCATTATTTTTGAAGAAATGTCAAACAGCAAATTTCTGCTATAATAATCTTAAATCCACATTATGAAAGGATTCACATTCATTTAACCCATTCATCATACCGTTGATATTTGATATTAAGATTTTTGATCGTTTGTGTGACAGATGATAAATGAAGTTAACGGTGCTTGAAGTTTTAAACACCAAGGCAGATGGCGCGGTACTCAGAATGGTACACTGTAGGCTACCTGTGGCACACCATTACCTGTAACGGTACGTGGTGGTGCGGTTCAGTCACACACGTGCGTTAGGCTGTACAGCTCAAGCAAGCGTAACAAGCTGGAGTTACTGACCTCCAGTGAGCAACACTTACTGTTGCCAACTCACTTTGGAAAAACATCCGCCACACATTTGCACACCTTTACTCTCCTCCTCTCAACCCCCCCCCTACCACACACACACACACACACACACACACACACACACACACTCAGAGAAGTAATAGAGACGGTCTAGAAAAGATTAACTAGAAGCGTTAGATTTTCCTACCACCGAAGGTAGAAGAGCGAGGTAGGACCTAACCACAATAGGAAGTATATATATATATATATATATATATATATATATATATATATATATATATAGATGGTTAGGAAGTCGATCAATTAAAGCGTTCCTATGACTTGGCGATTACTTCTGCTGCCTGTGCGCGAGTACAGGAGGCGGAGTCACTGAGGACGCGATTAACCGTCCTCTTCACACACCATTAACCGTCACATCCGACGCACAGTCTGGCTGCATACGAGGTTCTCCTTTCGTCCACCTCCTTCTGTGTTCTTCTGATGTATTTTTCAACTCTTTATTTTGCTATGAATCTGTCTCGTCTATGCCACTGTATATTTGAAATGATTTGCCTATATTAATTTAGACAAAGGCTTTAAGGTTATAAACTTGACTGTATCTCTGTGTGCCTTTAATATTTTTTTTTTCTATTTCGCCTGTTCCTACCTATACTTATCTATCTTTGAATTGCTGCTTATTCATTTGTTTCTCTGTCTTTCTCTTTGTCTTTCCTCCTCCCTCTATTCCTTCTCCCCTCTCTCTTTGTGTACCTCTTTGACCATGAGACAGAAAAATCAAGGGAGATTAGAAGACATTGCCGGAGGGGAAGGTTGCACATAAACCCAGGAAAGACAACGCGGAAGTGCTTCATAGAACCATACAAACTAATCAACAGTAAGGATTCATTTGGATATTCGTGGAAACAAAATGGAGAGAGAGGGTACTTAGTACTTATGAGTTATTACGACGAGATTTTTCCAAAAGGCAGGGCTAGCGCGTAGCACTCACCGCAGAAAAATATAGAGTTACGAAGGACGGGTTGTATGAGTAATGTTCTTTCAACATAGGAGATGGCGAGAATGTATGTCCGTGAACCGTAAACCAGAAGCCCATGTGTGGATGAGGCAAGTCGTACGTTCATCGTTCTATACCCAGGCCATAACCACCTCCCGTTGTGGCTCACTGCAGGTGATGTGAGTATATGTAGCCCGTGAGGGGAACCTCTCCCTCCGCCGTGTTCATTGCATGCTTCTACTGCTGCTTTAGTGAGGTTCATTAGTAGAAAACGAGATGCTACAAGTACGTACAGTATGGCGTACTAGATCTGTGGCTTCTCCGAGAGGTATTTTGTTATCTGAGAGTCTTCAAGGAGGATAAAGGAGTTAAGAAACTTTGCAACAATGTCTGTCTCCGTCTTCGGGCCTCTTGAAGCTATCATTCTGGTGGTTTCCCCCCTTTTCTTTGATTTTTGGAAAGAACGGTCAGCCAAGAATCGCTGGACTGTGGCAAAAGAGGCCATCCTATCACCAGCACAACTCGTGTTTGTGCTTCAGCACCAGACCTGTAGCACAAGAGACGATCTATAAATCGCAATCTTTTCTAAGCATACGGTGACCTTAGGTTTGATGATGGATGGGGCATAAAGATCTTCAGTTCTAGCCTGTAAGTTGGTGTTTGTGCCCTTAGGTTGTGTCTCAGTGGCTTGAGAATCTCAGGGACGAATTCCTGTAACTGCATCTCATGAGAACATCAGGCATGAATCGCGTACTATGAAGCTAATGGCATTTGTGATGCATCGTTATGATGTACCTTGTGATGGTGCTGCATGTAGCTGACAGGTGTTTAGGTCCGGCTGTCTAAAAGGTCTGAGGTCTTCTCAGTCTAAACAGTGACTGAGTACTTAACTGCTTTTCGCAAGCGAGGTGGTCACTCTCACCTACTTTGCATACTTGCTGCTTGCCGACTCATCAACCAGTGAAAACTGGTACATCTCCTTCGGGTGTAGGAGGATTACAGTCAGCTGAAAGTAAGGCCTTCAAACAGCATCTGGTGTGTCAATAGGGAACTTTCAACCAACTTCATGAACGCTTTAATGAAATTTGACTAAGCTATTATATTTCCTTACTTTATCTCGATGAATCCAGCATGGAGAACTCCGGCAGACGTCGCTGAGTCTGTCATCTCCAAAAACCCCCAATGGAAGTTAGTGTTTTCTGACTTGACATACCTTACGACCATTGTATGTAAGTCCCACCACAGATTAGACACCTGTATTGCTGTTAGGGGATGCGGATACTCAGCTGACTACTTCCTTAGGTGTCTGTGACCGAAGGAGGCTTCCGTCCTTGTCTTCTTAGTACGTAGTAGAGTGAAAGACTGAAAATACGTTGATGTAGGAATTCATATGAAGAGAAAGTGGCAAGTCCAAGTATGGAAAACAAAAGAACAAATAGTTCCTTAAACAAAAGTTATCAGTCAGAGATGAAGAAGTAAAGGAAAGCCTTCCATTATGTCATCCTTAGAAATGTTCGTGTTACTAAGAGACTTCAGATCTGAAAATCATGAGTGGACATTTACGGGCAGCAATTACATTGTGTCACAGCAACAGGAAGAAAAGAATCATTGCGTTTACCATGAACCTAGAGAAAATAGTCGTAGAATTCTGGTCCACAGAAAATGCATCAGAACCCGAGCTCACCTTGGAGGGGGACCATAGTAGTCGTGCACACTCTGAAGTGAGTGATCCTGAATCACATGTACCGTTCGATGAGGAATGTCTGTTCCTCATCAGTGTATTGTTTGTGACTCATGTACAAGGTTGCTGGATGGTGTATGTGTCAGGAGCTGCAAGTACGTGAGTTTCCATCCGCTTAGACCTACTGTAGTCTGTGTAACGTGTTTGACTCCCATACTTTCTGCCATATCGCTTAAGTACCTTGTGCTGTACGTTTTCGAGATCACTTCTTCTCAAGTCCTCTCAAATAATTTTGTGTTTCGTGTGAATGAGTGCCATTCTCTCTTTTACATCCAAGGGTTGCGAAACTTTTACGCTCTCCTCAAGAAGATGAGCTCGTGGCTTATTATTTGTGTGTTCCTCCTTGTATATACAGTCAAGTCAGCCATAGTATAGCTAAGAATTAAGTGTCATGATTCTCTTTCTCACAGAGTGTATGTCACTGGCGGGGAATGGACTGTGCTCAGTGTCATATCGCTGCACAAGACTTATAAGTGCTGGTCATTGCAGGCATGTTGCCGGGCAGCAGATGGAGCCTCAGGAGGCTACTGATGGTGGTGACGACGACGGTGGTCGTTGGCGTTCTCTTCTCCCTCCTGGTAGCGTTGATACCGAGGTCAACCACGCCCATCCGCCGGCCTCGCCACGCCCCAAGCCCGGAGCCTAACCCCAACACTTTGTCTTCAGGATACGGAAAGACCACCGAGGGAAAGACAAGACCTGATGCGGAGTACATACCTGGTTGGCCATACGGACTGAGAATCAACGAACCCGACATGTGCAAGAATGGGGAAGTGTACCTCCTGAACGCCGTCACTTCCAACCCGTCCCAGGTCTACCATCGGGAAATGATCAGGGAAATGTGGGGACGGGAAGCCATAGCCAGACAACTGAAACTGAAGACGGTGTTCATAGTGGGAGCTGTTCCCTCGGCAGTAACGCAGCGGCACCTGGAACGGGAGAGCGACAAACACCGGGATATCATTCAGTTCGATTTCCTGGAAACGAGGAAGAACCTCACCGTTAAGTCTCTGGCTGCCGTGCACTGGTTCAGGGCCTTCTGCAGCAACGCCACCTGGGTGCTGAAGTGCGACGTGGACGCCTACGTCAACTTCTGGGCGTTGCTTGACGTGCTGAGGCCGGCGGAGAACACGTCCGACGCGGTGTGCGCTCGCTCCATGTCCAGGTCTGTGTGTCGGGAGGTGACGAAGGGCGGATGCTTGCCACACTACGTGGTGGACCCTAAGGACTACTCCCCCAGGGTGTATCCGCCCTACTGCCAGGGCTACGCTTACGTCCTCAACCGGAGGCTGGTGGACCGAATGCTCGAAGTGGACCGGCGGAGGACCGACCCTCCCTTTTGGCTGGAGGACGTGTACGTTACAGGACTTCTGCTTCGTGACCTTCGCCCCAGCTGGCTGGATGTCAGGTAAGACGGTACATTAAGGTCACGTGCAGCGCAGTTCCCTTAAGCCGTGTCCGCGAATAACCAATAGCTTATGACTACTGACGCTTAATCGATAACTCATGAATAACTAAGAATATGGCAGGAAGTGAGTCCCGATTATAATCATGCACAATTTACGGTGGAGGCCCATAAATCTCCACCACCACCACCACCACCCCCACTCCTTCTCTCCACCAACCTGCCCTCCCTCCAATACCACCACCACCCTGCTGCTTACAGTGTTGTTCCTCTCTCCCTCCCTGCAGGCGTCGTAGCCAGGTAGTGCCCATGTCGGTGAGGCCCGAGTACCACGACGGAACGATGCTCTTCGTCCACGATCTGGAGGGCCAGATCGGCCAGGGAGCCACTAACTACGTCTGGCTTAAAACTCTACAACATTACAATGTTACGCCATGAATCTCTCTCTCTCTCTCTCTCTATCTCTACATCTTAGTTACACTGTTGACAACACTGCCCACTGACTTAATCTTTATGGGCCAAGTCAAAAGTAGTCTGCCTGACTTCCTCATTTTCATTTCATCCATGACACAATTTAGGTAGTTTTCTCAGGTATTTTTCAATAGTGACATTTTTCAGTTGTTTGACCCATCACTGGAGCAATTTTCAATGTTTTGATAAGGAAAGACGAGGGTACATCTACGATAGGTCTGTTATCCTTAAAAAATAGATACGTTTTCTATTTACTTTGATTAGATGTACGTTTTCATTTACTTAATGGGCAAACTCGAGGAATATTTCCTGATTTAATGTAGTCTCGGCAAATCTTTACAAAAAGACACACGTCTTCATTCACACCTTTATGAACAAAACGATTTCACTGATTTAGATTCTCAACCACTCCTTTAGCATCTTGATCTGAAATATTCTTCTCTCTGCATTTATTCATACTCTTTTCGGTCTACCTCTTCTTACTTCATCCTCTGTACTGATATATATATATATATTTTGAAAGTATTACCCTGCAGCCCTTCTGACCTGTGGGAGCTGTTGCTGCAGCCCCTCCGGCGATGAGGCAGCTCAAGGGGCTCATAATTCAGAATATATCTAATATCCTGGAAGCTCTGGAGTAATTAACTTAATTCAGGCACTAACTTAACTAGGGTAATGAGAACGAGAAATTGGATGAATTCATAGCATAGTTCACGCTAGCCGGTGCTGGAGTCATCAAAGGTGTTTTATGAATTGAGTTACGAAAGAATTTTCTGCAGTAAGTATCAGAATATGAGTGGATGCCAAAGATTGTTAGGGAAAGATTAGATGAAGTATATGACATCTTAGAGATAAGAAATCTAGGTTTGTACGTTGTCTAGCATCTGACTGACGATCTAATATAACCCGATATTCCTTCAGAAAACGTATGAATGCATCAAATTACAGATGCAAAACATTACAAACATCAATGGAGGGATTTTGAAATAATATGTAAATTTTTTCCCCTCTACATTTTGAAGATATGCAAGTAAGCGCGTGATAACACTACGCCCATGAATGAATTTTTCCCAAAAATAATCATATGCTGAACACAAATACGCTTCCTGATCCAGTACTGTCACAGATAAGCGAAATATATGCATGCCTTTAAATCTATCAACCTCCCACTACAATTACAATAAATCTGCACTCACTTGTTGCCAACGACAAACGCAGTACCGAAATTTATAGCTGTTCCGTCATGCCAGTCTCTACAGTCTCATTGGAAAGTTTGTAAAGAAATTCTACATGAAACATTGTTATAGCGGAGGCTTTGCCAGTTCACTTTAGAGCAGTAGTTAGAGTATTAGTTTTCACGATGCTCAAATTTCACTTGTTTATGATAATGAACTTTACTGTTGCGAGGGGAAAGAATTTGTTTGCAGTGGCTGCACATGAACACTTCGTGAACATTCGTGAAAATTTGGTGAACATTATTCAGATGGTTTGGTGAAGCTTCACTGATAGACGATTGACGTGTTTACTAATACAATTGTTTATACTTTATTCCGTACCAAACATGAACAGATCTCGTACCCTCTGCTCCCTGTGACCCTTCATGTATTGTCAGGTCTTCCGTGTCCTCTCCTTATTCCCTGACATCAGTGGCCGTTTCGGCATCTGGTAATTTCCTTAGACCTTTGCTGAACCCAGGATCATACTTGACCATTTTCGCCTTTGTGAACCAATCTCCTGTGAATTCACTCTGTACCATTCGGTCCTGAATCGAGTTTCCCCTCGACCCTTCCAAAAGCCAAGAGACTTTATAGAACTACATCTATCTTGTACCAGACGAACTTTCCTGACACGCGTCCTTGAGCAACTAAACATCCCGTTGATCTTTCGAAGCATTGGTAGCTCGACCCTTGGCCCTCTTTGCATCCACTGACTGAGCTTGATCTTTCCTGCTTACTTGGGGCAACGTTTGCTCTCACGAGAGTCACCTCTTGTGACCTTTAGTTAACTCCCAAACTTGGTGGTGGCGGGTTTCACATGGTCCCCTGACGCAAAGTTTGGCGCAACTGTTAACAAACTTTTCAGAACTGCCTTCAGGGTCTGATACATCGTCTAACTTTAACCTTTTTCATTCATTATTTCCCTTTCACCAGCGCTACAGCTTCAGTGATACTTCATACAGGAATGATATATATATATATATATATATATATATATATATATATAATGTGACCACTCCATCAAAGGTTTTCCATATGCGTAAAAGCTCCATTATATGTTTTTATTCAAAGTATGTAAAAGCTTCATCCGAGAGATCCTTATCTATTTACAGTCGTGTAAACACTCCATCACACATTTTCATTTTCTTCCCTTTCAGGCGAGTAAAAACTACATCATAGTTTTTTTTTATTATCCTTTTTTATAAAAGACGTAAACACTCCATCATGGATTTTTATTATTCTTTTCCAGATATGTAAACACTCAATCATAGGTTTTATTTCCTTTTAGTTTCTTTTTTTTTTTCTCCAGGCGAGTATGCACTCCATCATATTGTTTCATTACTTCCTTGTTTTCATATTGCTTCCTGTGTACTCTTGCTCCGCCGGATTCAAAAATTTCCTCGTTGACAACAGGAGCAATAAAAAGAGGATAAACTCTGTACGTCATGGTGGAACTTGGGAAAGGTGGATGGGACGGGAGCCGTGGAAGAGGGAAAATGGGAAGGTATTGGAAAAATAGGAAGAGGAGGAAAAGACGTGGTTGGAATGATATAGGAGGGACGGAAAAGAAGAAAGATGGAAAGGAAAGACGAAGGAAGTAAGGATAGATGGAAAAACTATCATCAAACTATCAAACTATCAAAGCTGAGACACCTACAATTGTACAGCTTATCGAGTAAGGTAATCTGTTATCTACTTCTTATGCTTTGTAAGCCTGAGTTAGTTTGGGTTTCAGGTATAACATACTCTATACTAAAGCAGCTGATGTTTAATTGTAACCACTAATCGTAAAAATCTTGAACATCTGCAGGTGATGATGATGAATACAAGGCCTTAAACTCCCCCCAGTGCACATATGACCCTTGCCTTTTCTTAACGTGACAATTTCATCTGTGAAAATATCTTTACAAACTCAAATCCAAGGGAATTTGATCCCCCAGTTGTGGATGTGTCCAGGTACTGAAATCTAGAATCACACGAACATCAAGGGAAACAGAATTGAAGTTTGCACTACTGGCGTTGTAACTGGTGGGATCCGGACTTACCACGAAGCCGAGAGAGGCAGAGGACTCATCACTTATTGCACCACAGACCTCAAAAGCTTGATACATGGAATACCAAATGACTCGAGAAATTGGGACTTAACCAATAGTCCACCCCCCTGTGAACTTGGTAATTGGGAGAGGCAGAGTAAAATGGAAAACCGAATTCTGGAATACGAATTTCAGTCGTTCCCTCTGGGGAGGAAAGCCACGCTGAGCAGTGACCCAGTTTAAACTTACAGGGGATTTCTGTGTGCCGCTTCCTCGATCCGAAACTCGAACGCGAGCCCGCTTGGTTCCTAGCTAGCGGCGCTAACCACTTCACCACGGCACGCTGAATGTAAACTGCTAACAGTTTCATATACCAGGAAGTCCTCGTCTCGGGATCGTACCAGAAGACCTCTCACACACAGGCCTCTAATTTACGAGGCTGTGATATAAAATTCACTTTTGCAAGTGTTGACTTCGGCGTTCTCAAGGGGGGGCTGTCTGACGTCTCGAACTTTCCTATGATGTCAGTCAAGGCTCATCACATGAAGGGAAGGCAAAATTGCTTTGCTTAATAATTCCTAGAGCTTCATTGATCGTCAACACTGATGCTTGTGTTGCCGTGTTTGCCTGGCTGCGCGGAACAAACGATGCACCGAGGAAGAGTACAGCACAAAATAGAAATAGAAACGTATGATTCTGGTGAATAAACTGTGTTTGTGTGTATTCCATGGTTTGTGTTGGTTTGTATGTGTGTGCTTGTTTGTGTATGGGCTCATGCAATTTGTGTATAAGAGCTGGAGGGTTTATACTGTTGATGTGTGTGCGCGCGCGCGCGTGTGTGTGTGTGTGTGTACAGAGCCATTCATGTGTGTTTCTCTCTCTCTCTCTCTCTCTCTCTCTCTATGCGCGCAGCTGTGTGTGTGTGTGTGCTTCTTAAGTTTGGTCGCCCCACCTAAATTTACAGATAGGCATTTACATACAAAGGCGGGAAAATGTATGGAAAGTCTTAAGGTACATAATTACTCACCCACTGACACACGCACACACACACACACACACACAGACAAACGCACACACACGCAGCCCTACACCTACTCATCAACAAAAGAAGCAAACTAAAACAGGCGGGCAAACACACACACACACACACAGACCACTTTTGTAAAGTATTTTAAGCCAGTTTTGTCCCCACAATTATTTGAAATATAAACCTAAGTTGTTTTTACATACTCTAAATATAAAAAATGATCTGCCGCAATTTAAAACGTCGCTTTGTTTTTCATTAGCATTAAAAGCTTTCTTTTTCGTAATTATTACCTGAATGGCTATTATGACGCATTTTTATGTTTAAATATAGCAACTTGAATGATATATATATATATATATATATATATATATATATATATATATATATACAGTGCTATAACAAAAACGCTTCTCACACAATACCAAAAATCATTTTCGTTATGATCAAAGAATTATTTACGAGGTCAATTATATTGATAATCCTAACGGGCTATGTAATACGCACAGCGATAGAAAACAATTTCGTTCGGCCTGCATTTTAATTGTCCTTTGAGTCCTGCGCGTAAGGTATTATATTAATCTAAAAGAAAAAAAAAACTTTGAAAGAGATATCAGAAGATATTACTGTAACCATTTCCTAATTTGTAGTAAGCGGGTTCAGATATTTGGGATGGGTTTACTTAATGTGTAAACTCTTTTATTTAGTAGCGTCAGAGGCTAAGGTTTACTGTTTTTTTTGTGTGTGTGTGTGTGTTGATTTATGGGAGAAGTTTGTGATTAATGTTAAAAGATTATGTAAACTGCTTTCTCAGGTCATGAAGGAAATATGTAAACATATGGTGCAAATGTACAAATAATAATGAAATAGATAAAATCAATGTTAGGTGTCGTTACCATATATACATCTGGTTACTTTACCGACTGGTAGACACTGGTGAGACACACGTTATTTCGCCGAAAAGTCAGTACTGGCAGGTCAAATGGTATTATGCCAATAGGCGTTCTGATATAGTCTATGACCCGGCAAGAGCGGTCTACCTGGGGAAGAGGAGGTTCAACCTGAAATATTCTACTCACATGAATGTGACTTTTTGATTCAATATTCAACAAAATGTATATCTGAAACCACCTTGCTCTATTACAGCAACTGCGTTTTCACGAATTGCATCCTTTTGCTAAATCTTCCCAAAAGCTCTTATTCTTTTTCATACACGAATTCGTTAAATACAATTGAGTCTGGAATATAATCCAAGAATTTACTGGGGAGCCTTCCGTCCGTTTGATCTAAATTCAAAAACTATAACGAGGCAAACGTTTGAAAGCAACTTAGATTTACTATATCCTCGGCTTGTTGCAGATCCAGAGATATCAAAAGCTTCACTATTTCCCGTAAAAGTTGATGCGTCGAGTTATGTCTCTCGGCAAAGATCTGTGGGTTGTAACTTGTGTGAATGTTCATAGTTTTATATCAGAAGACAATATGCTACCTCCGTCGCCACTTCCTGCTCTAGCATCACGTCCGCAGTGGGAAAGGTCATAAAAAAACCTATAGTTCTCTCTCTCTCTCTCTCTCTCTCTATATATATATATATATATATACGATCAAAGGCATGCATGTCCCAAACTGTGCCATGATAATGGCACCCCAATTCATGTCCTGTCATTGACAAGAGCCCATACCAGGCTCGGATTTTCCTAATATTCACACTCATTGCCATAACCGAAGAGCTGTAATTCATGCAGCGTGAGAGAACATGTAAGACCTTAGAAATTACACTGAACACTTGAAGATGGTTTTCAGAATTACTTTTTGCGACTGTTCGTCACATAATTACGATGATGACCTTGATAATTAGCGATACAACCAACACAACTATATCCAACCTGTAACAACCTACGTTTGGTTACGGTTTCCAAGCCTACTCTGCACTTGGTGGCCATCAAATCCAACAACAGGTAACGTGTACGTGTTGGAATCGGGAATATGGAAATCCGGAATAAAGTAATGTTAGCCGTTTGCCTTAGCTCGATTCATTAGACTGTGACGTATGGCCAACGATGATGGCGAGGAATCCGTGTTGATGACCGTAAAACGATGGCAAACCATCAAATTGGACAGTACACATCTGGCTACAGGGTCGTTTTCAAGCAGAAGTTTGCCGTTATGATGTGAGCTAGTAGCAATATTTTACGAGTGTGTGAGGCTTGTTTAGCTTTTATGAGGGTCTCTGTCAGGACCAGACAAGATTTCCTTCGGTAATTCATTTACTTCTAATTACTTTTGTCGTATTTTTTCAAAGGATATAACCAACTTAGGTACTTTGCTAAATTTGCTGGCAAAGCTGAAACTAGCTAAAATGTCTGTTCTTTTAACCATTCGTAATATATGACACTTTTTTTTCATTTCAGCTAAAACTTTTTTCTGTGAGAAATTTTCTACTAATGCATTCCTAAATTAGTCATGTAAACAGATTAGGATGGTAATTAATATGCCAGATATTTCGCTGGCAATCTTCATCCTATTTCTGATTTTCATCACGAGAGATGCAGCTTGAAATTATTACATTAATTACGTCCAAAGCGTCTCGTATGATAAATAATATTCTGGAATATGAACCGCCCAGGTGACAGGCAGGGTGGTGTTATCAGGGAGCCGCAGGAGCTCCGGTCTGGATTCCAGGAATAATAAGGGACTGGAAGGAGCTTTTGAGGTTTGAGAGCTTAATCACGTTACTTAATTCTCTGAGATGTTTAAGTGGTGGCTGATGACCGAATGATAGGATTACAAGGTAATCGCACAAAGGGCACATGCAGGGAGGAGGAACCTTACAAAGGAGAATCAGCCTAGTGCCGCCAACAGGTTATGGACGGCCCTGCCCACAAGCACAGTGCGAGCGATTGTGGTCTTAGGATTATCTCTAACGCTTGAAGAAAGCGTTTGAAATATGTTTCACTCGGTGGATGTTGTAGGTTGACGTTGAGGGCGTTTATGGCCCAGGCATTTAGATAATCCAAGCATCCCGGACCAACCAGATGAGAAAACCACATCATGGATTACTGAATAAGGTTTGAAAGTTAAAAGATTATCCTGAAATGCGAGCGTAAACCACCTGTGAAAAGTAACGAAAAGTAAAGCTGCATATGTTCGAGGAAGAAGAATTTCGACAAAAAAAGGACTGAAGTATACTGCAAGATTAAAGTAAGCATAGGATCCTCTATTCTCGTAAAAGGGAAATGATGAAGAATCTTTGATAATAAAAGCGCCACAGCTGAAACTAAGCTGTGTGGAAAACCTTAGCTAATTGGCTTCCAGGGGCGAAGGATGAATGCCCAAGACACGGTGAGACGTCAGGAAAGCGGGAAAATGACCTAAAGTCGTTTGCCGAAAAAAAAAGAAAGAAAGAGAGAGAGAAAAGAAAGAGATACTCAAGAAACTCTTTGAACTCCTTCTCGTGTAAGTGAGGGTCGTTGACCTTACGACAGTAATTGATCGGATTACACCCTGGGTTAACGTACCCAACACCTCAATAACCCAGGGGGCAACGACCCTTAAAATGAGTGATGGACAAGACCATTGCCCTCAGGTAATTGCTGGCGTATGGGCTTCCCGGCTGCTTAACTCCCACTGTATCAAAGATTCACTGTGGTTGATGAATTTTTCTCAAGAAGCATTTGATGAATACAAACAATGTTCCTCTTTTTTTTTAAAGACAAATCTTCGGTTTTCCGGCTATTGCGTTGTGCTGGGGGACCTCGTCATGGGCCACACTATCTGCTTTAAAAGCCCGAGATGAATTTAGACAAGACTTCATGGACATAGTCTGGATGATGGCCAAGAAGTTCTGTGTCAACAGCATTTTTCTGCTTCCCTCACTGTATTCTGCCAAATGAGACAGGAGGAGTCTCGTATATATCTCTCATCTTTTTGTGAGTCATCCTAACAAGCCTGGGTTACAATTCTCCTCCAAGGTCATTCGTGAATGTGAAATGATTCATTTTATTTTTGTCTCCGGATTGATTCCTTTTTTTTTTTTTTTTAACTATTGGAAGCTTTCCACCAAATACCTCCAACTGCAGCAGCAAACAGTATAACAATCCACCAACCGAGAAATCTTTTAACACCTTCAGGTATTCAAAATAATACCAATACTCGCAAACGCTCTAATCATATATGTGTTCGGTTGGTTGTTCAACTAACAATGCAAAAAAAAAAAAAGGTCCTAATTGCTCTAACGCGATAGAAACTGGACTCGCTGATAATTTGTGACTCCATCGCCATGGTCTGAGCTGTGAGGGAAGACCGTCAGTGTCAGCAATCGTACTGCTTTGTCTTCACTAATCACAGGGTAATTCCAACTTAGCCGCTGGTCATCTATAAGTGCATCCCGGTAATCAAACCTGGCATGAGGAATTAGCCAGTGGTCAGTTACTAGGATTCTGAGTTAATGGCCACCTCCAATACCCTCTGGTGGTTTCCTGTTCTCATCTGCTTTAGGTTATCTTCCTTACGCTCTTCTTCTTCTTCTTCTTCTTCTTCTTCTTCTTCTTCTTCTTCTTCCCTTCACAAACAAATTTGATGCAATAATGTCATCGCAAGTTCTCATTGTAACAAAACTTTACAGGCGTCGTAAAAGAGACCCCTAAAAATGCATTGACATACACAGTCTCATGATGTACATGGCATTACTGCTGCTGTCATAATTCTTATCACGATTCAGATTCTGTGTTTCTTCTTCTGGTTGTTATGTCTATTGTTATCTGTCTCCATCTTGTCATTACTGAAACGCTTTTCAACAAAACTGTTAAAATCATCATGCATATAGTGCACTACTACTACTAATTTTACTATTACAAATGATTAATGATAAGCTTGAAGCATTGATCATTTCCTACGTTTCATAATATCTGAACATATCCATCAAGATCCACATCATTTCTCATAATAATCTCTTGATATACAGTTGATGTGTGGCGTATTATCCTCGCCACACTTAATCATAAGTTGGAATAACTTATAGGGATAAAGCATGCCTGGCTGTGTGTGTGTGTGTGTGTGTGTGTGTGTGGATTTCTTAAACATATCTTCCGTGTGTCGATATGTTCTTCCCATGTTCTGTCTTTGTTCATTAGCGATTATTAATCTGTAACGAAAGATTGCTCAGTACAAGTTCATTTGGATACGTAACTTCAATTCATATTCTTGAATCAGGTTACGAAATCAGTTAATTACATAGACAGGTAAGTGGGGGAAAAAATAAAAAGAACGACCACATTTATCAAGGATAGTTATCTCCCACACGCTTCTGTCATTAATCACTGTAAGATATTTCCTTTACGTGGAGAGAAGAGGAAGCCTTTTACAGGCAAAACAATTTTCTTCTTTCTAACATTGAAGGATATGTTCCAAAAACTTGACTCAAGACATTTTTTCTTTATTTTTCGTTTGGTTGGTTATTTGGGCTTCATGCCCTTCGACTGCCAGGGGTCACTGATGATATAATCAAAGAGCTAACAAACAACCGGGTGACCGATCATTACCGGGCGTGTACTGTATATCCTCCGGCTGGGACACAGGGAGAGCGGGTCATTAAGTTAACAAAACTGAGAGTAGCAATTTTGGCAGCGCGTCGAAATAGCGTAGCCTGTATAAGATTACCATGGATTTAAATGGAATTACTTTTCCCCTTTGTTTCAATGGCTCCTTGCCAAATTGCAGCGATGAAAAGTCTGTCGTCAAAAAAATCACCAAGTTCTCTTCAGGATCTCGTAAGTCACAAGGCCTCTCTCTGCTTTCCGTTTTCGGAGAATGTTAACAAAGAAACAACGATAACACATTCCTAGCGATAATATACAACTATATAACAATGGATTGAGAATCATTCTGGTCGAATGAGAAGCTGTGTGAATGAATTTTATGAATGGAGTACCAATATGACGATCCGGGGAGTGAGGACGTAGTAAAAAGAGGTTTAAAAGGAGTTAGGATGAATGGGTTTAAATGACAACTTGGGATGAGTGAAGTTGAATGGTATAGTTGTAGTGACGGAGGTTAACAGTTATAGAATGAATTGTATATATATATATATATATATATATATATATATATATATATATATATATATATATATATATATACAAAATGAAATTGGTTCGAGACTTAGACTTGCATTTGGTTTCAAATAAGTTTGGACATGAAATTTGTATTTCTCAAATTTCATGACACCAAATTACACCCTGGAAAGAGACATGCGTTTGCTATAATTAGGCGATTATAAGACAAACTTCAACATTAAGTATAGAAATTATGCAAATTTGCCAGTAAATGGTTTCCACGAATTTCTATGATACAATGAATTCTGCAAAGGTTAATGGCATTAACACATGCAATTGATCTGCCACTGATAAGCATTAAGAAACATTCTTTTTCTATAACTCTGTGATAGCGGATTTGTTTTCGTAATATAACCTACCAGTGTGGAAAAGGTAGCGAAAATTGTCCTCTTTTGTAACAGTATGATAAGAGCTGATGAGGTTGACAAACATAACGTGAAATGTACATAATGTTACAAAAAGGAAATAAGAGGAAGTGATCCACACGCATAACTAAGCATGCGTCTTTCCTATAAATTATTCTAGCGTGTGATTAGCTGTGGCAAGGATTCTACGCCACAGATATATATATATATATATATATATATATATATATATATATATATATATAAATTTATATCAAAGAACTTATATGTACAATGGTGTGGACTATGACACATGAGTCAGATATTAAAGGAACACTGAACATGATTAATCAAAGGGTCCCTAAGCTTTTTGTTAGGAGGGAAGACTGAAATTTGAGGAAAAGGCAGCGGACGCCCAAGCAAGTAGTAATTCTAGTGATTTCAAAATGTACATAAGATGATAAATGCACCATGAAAAGAAATGTGAGAAATATTCTTTGATTATAATGCACATGTTTAGGGAATAGAGCATATCATTCTTACTGACAAACATTGTTTGTGTGAGGTCTGGTTTGTTATAATCTGGGATGTAAGATCAGGTGGCACCTCGCTATTTCATTCAGACAGAAATCTGTTATCAGTCCCTGCCCTAAACTCTGATTCTCCTTTCTCTTTACACGGGACACATGACTCGCAAAAATGAATCGATTTAATGGGAAAAATCAACCTTTAAAAGCAGCACTGGTCAGCAGTAAATATTTACTTACAATGATAAGATACTCAACATTACTTCGTATGTGTAATATACTGAAAGTTGTTCTCATAACCAACACAATTTTCCAACTTAAGTTTCTCTACTTCACACCAGAAGATAAAATAACATCCAGAACATCTACTTTAATCAATGCATACTAAAGCTTTAAAAGTGGTTTTATAAAACTGAAGACTTTAAGAGACAGAAAAAAAAAACTAGAATAAAACCTATTTTCACTGTCAGTCTCAACTACATTTCTTTCCCCTCATTTTGTACTTATAGATGTGATTTCATTGTCAGGTGTGATCTCAAAGAATTCTCTTTATCAATGATCACATTTCGTTCCACGTTTAAATTATTCAGGGGTAGAGTTACATCTGTCGAGAAAAGTTATCATTATGATTATTTCTTAACTTCAAATACCCACTTCGCCTCTTTTCTGAGTTGTAAGAAATGTTGTAGGCGTTTACTGGAATACCTGACCTGCGATCGGTATGAAATCTTCATCACCCTGTTCAACTTCATTATAAATTGCCTGTAAAAGTCGACGTTGGAAGGCTGCAGCCCAGAGAGAAATTTGATTGTTATAGATACAACATTTATTGAGTTGCGAGAGCGAAAATCTGTTGCGTGCAAAGTCTCCGCATGGATGATTTAGGGCAAGGAATGGATTCTGGGAAAAAGAATCGTCGCTTACAAAGCCAGATGAACCAACTCCTGCAGTGGCTATCAGCACAAGCGCCTCACCATGTAGCAAAGGATGGTAACCTTTTTCCAGAGTAAATAAGCCTCTAGCATACTTCCTGAGTGTACTTTCTGGCATAGTTCTTTCTTAAGGGTTGATGAAGATTTGTAATACACATTCGTCCTTTCACATGCAGTATTTACCGGTAACATGTCAGGGAAAGTCATCCTAATTTGTAACTGCCAATTGAGCAGTATCAGAAAGTTACTGTGTGACGCCCGATCATATATTGTTCGGTATTGTAAAACCATAATTACACGATAGATATACGCATTCACCTTTAACATTAGTAAAGTAATAATTTTTCATACTCTCCGTAACAATAATATGTATTATGTGTCTTATTTGGACTAATCAGGCCGGGAAAATTTCTCTACTACCATCAAGGAAACTCTGTCGGCTAAGTAAATTTTCATTAGTAACACTGTAAAGTCAGAGTGTCAGGATTTACAAGTTTAGTCTCAAGAGAATAGGAAGCCCCGTCCACAGTACGGTGGGATACCTGCATACACAATAAAATGGTAACCGAATTTATGAAACTATATTTCAAGATGGCGCGAGAAAGTCTACGGACCGGCCCACCCGCGTTATATTAAGTCTACGGAAATACAAACCAGGATTGCACTTTTACAAACCAGTCCCTTAAAATGTCTGTGGATTAAAGAAATCACATATCATCAACTAAAACAGAGCCATGGACAATTCTACTTATGTTTTACTAATAACACACAACGTCTTTGGATTACACGAGTCAAATTTCACAAGCACTCAAAGGGTCATTGTTGCTGTTGTTATAAACAGATGGTTGTGATGAGGATAATAATCATAATATGATAATGATGATTTTGTAATGAAATTGATACAACAACAATTATAGTAATAATTATGATACTACTGCTACTACTACTACTAATAATAATGATACTAATGATAATAATAATAATAACAATAATAGTGATAGTAATACTAATGATGATAATGATAACTCAGGCAAAGAGGACAAGGACAATAATATATATATATATATATATATATATATATATATATATATATATATATATATATATATATCTCTG